>VZTX01026950.1:0-23768 GCA_013400915.1 Pardalotus punctatus | reverse complement strand
CTTTTTTTTTTTTTTTTTTCTCTAGAAAATGCTATTGGTTTCAACAGAATCCAGTTTGTTTTATGCTACAGACTTTGACACTGAACTATGCGTATATTGCCTGTTTGCATGTTTTGGTAGTCAGGGGGTTTTTTTTTTTTTTTTCTCTAGAAAATGCTATTGGTTTCAACAGAATCCAGTTTGTTTTATGCTACAGACTTTGACACTGAACTATGCGTATATTGCCTGTTTGCATGTTTTGGTAGTCAGGGGGTTTTTTTTTTTTTTTTCTCTAGAAAATGCTATTGGTTTCAACAGAATCCAGTTTGTTTTATGCTACAGACTTTGACACTGAACTATGCGTATATTGCCTGTTTGCATGTTTTGGTAGTCAGGGGGTTTTTTTTTTTTTTTTCTCTAGAAAATGCTATTGGTTTCAACAGAATCCAGTTTGTTTTATGCTACAGACTTTGACACTGAACTATGCGTATATTGCCTGTTTGCATGTTTTGGTAGTCAGGGGGTTTTTTTTTTTTTTTTCTCTAGAAAATGCTATTGGTTTCAACAGAATCCAGTTTGTTTTATGCTACAGACTTTGACACTGAACTATGCGTATATTGCCTGTTTGCATGTTTTGGTAGTCAGGGGGTTTTTTTTTTTTTTTTCTCTAGAAAATGCTATTGGTTTCAACAGAATCCAGTTTGTTTTATGCTACAGACTTTGACACTGAACTATGCGTATATTGCCTGTTTGCATGTTTTGGTAGTCAGGGGGTTTTTTTTTTTTTTTTCTCTAGAAAATGCTATTGGTTTCAACAGAATCCAGTTTGTTTTATGCTACAGACTTTGACACTGAACTATGCGTATATTGCCTGTTTGCATGTTTTGGTAGTCAGGGGGTTTTTTTTTTTTTTTTCTCTAGAAAATGCTATTGGTTTCAACAGAATCCAGTTTGTTTTATGCTACAGACTTTGACACTGAACTATGCGTATATTGCCTGTTTGCATGTTTTGGTAGTCAGGGGGTTTTTTTTTTTTTTTTCTCTAGAAAATGCTATTGGTTTCAACAGAATCCAGTTTGTTTTATGCTACAGACTTTGACACTGAACTATGCGTATATTGCCTGTTTGCATGTTTTGGTAGTCAGGGGGTTTTTTTGTTTTTTTTCTATATAGTCCCATTTCCTTAGGCTTCAGTTGAGTCATGAAGATGCATATATGTGCATTCAAACTCTTCAAACCCTGCAGGCTACTCAGACTGCAAGTACTGCATGTGACTACCAAGAGGGAACCCCTCCCTTCCCCTCATAGCTTTATACACCTACTGTTTTAACAGTGCATTGCACAAATTTACAAGAAAAATACTGGTTTTGCACTATACAGTTCCTAGAATATATACAGAATAAAATAAGTTAACTTCTAATGAGAATTGCTGATGGGCAGCATATATCTTTAATATACATTTTAAAGTCTCTGCAGGCAGCTACTTTTTGGTTAGTTGTTATCAATATTTCGTAACATAAGCACTGGTCAGAGAACTGAGCAGCATTCCAATAAAGTTAACAGATATATTATTTCTTTTAGAAACACTGGGAAATCCCAGTTTAAAATATTATTAAATGTCCTAACATTTACACACTAGGAGGATTAGATCTAATAAAATAAAATTTCTTCAAAAATATCTTGCAGCTCTTTTAAGCATGCTCTGAGACCTTATTTAACAATCACCCATACCTTCAAAAAACAACTGTCACATAGCCATACGTTCTAACTCACACACATCATTTCCTTATTACAGACAACAAAAGCAAATAAAACACTGAGAAAGTCAATGGTTTTTGCAGTCATATGTCATTCTACTCCTGTTTGACTGCACATTCTTCATGACATTGCAAAGTGTCTCATTAGGTGTTAGTTGATGATTTTATCTACTACTGCTGGAAAGCCAGGAAGCCTTGCAGGTCTTCAGCCAAAATAAACCAGCCTTGATTTTAGCCTCATCCTACCTGCAATATTGATGCAACCTGTAGAGGCTATTACTGCAAACATCATTTGTAGTTCTGTTACAACAGAAAATAATGCATATGGATGCATTACATTTAAGCCCTTTTCCTTTCATGTAGTTTTTATACATAAATTTAATAAAAAAATACTACTGCCACACAGGTTGCTGTGTAGAAAGAGCAGTCAAGTAGGATGTTCACTTCAATTTTCAAAGTTTTACTTCTGATGAAACAGTTTCTTGCTGTGATAAAAGTGTGTTGGTTGTCAGGATTGCTGGAGGTTTGTTTTTATGTTTTTTTTGTGTAAAAGGTGCTCAATAACAGTCTGAAGTGTCTTCATCTTCAGTTCTTTTTTAAATGACAGCTGTTCAGAATCCAGTGGTCACAAGGTTTATTCCTGTTTTGATCTTCCCTAGAAGCTGACAGGATTGCACCATGCGGAGAGACTCTCGAATTTCTAGATTAAGTTCCATCAGCTTTGAGCTGGCCTCAGACATATCCTGGTTGGAGCCTACTACTGCAAAGCTGCCAGTCTGGCCAAGTGTCTGATGACGGAAATAGATGTGCAGCAGTGTTTCAACTGGGTCATCTTCAGAACTGCCAAAGATGTCATGGGGCCAAATAGATCTGTAAATACACAGATTTGATTTAAACATTAAAAAAATTTAAATGTTTAAATGTTCTTTAAACAGACATTTGAACAGAAGACATAGAAAAATGCTAGAGTAGTGTTTCTTCCATAGAGTCCTGGTAATTGATAGTACCAATTCTCAGAGAGAAGTTCTAAAGAACAAGTACTACTAGAATTGCTTTTTGGTTTTGTTTTCTTTTAAATTATTTAAAGAGAAAAAACACTGTTATGAAGCAATAGTGTTTGAATCCTTTTCAACAAGAACATCCAGCAAGAGCTGAAAAAAAAGGAATCGTGCATATCCCTGTTTTTAGTTTAAAAATGTCTCTTAAGAAACTCAATTATCTGAAAGCAATCCTTAAAAACTTACCTGAAAGCCTTGACCTGTGCCACAGCTGACACAAACTCCTTGTTTCTCAGGGATTCAATGAGAGAGTGAATAGCTGTTTCTGTGCTTGCTTGGGAAGCCTCTGCAATTTCAATTTCTTCAATACCACTGTCAGACACTGCCTCAGCATCTTTCAGGCAGCTCTCCAAAATAGCAAGTTCTTCAGACATGTTTATTACCTAAAACAAGTATAAGTTATCTTTTCTAGTTTAAGTGTATTTTCAGCCAAATTAATTTTCAGAAGATCAGATTTTATTTTTCCTCTTCTATGCAATAATGAGAAATAGAAGAACACCCCCCTATTTTCAGCAGTTGCTTAAGTATACAGTTAATGGCCCAAGTGTGCACGCCACACACTGGGCCTTCCCTGATGAAGTTTCCATCTTAGTTCTTTTAAAATTTATTTCAAAAAATAAATTTCTCCCTACATTACTTAATAACAAACTGACAAGAAGAATGAAACATTTTAGAAAAGTGTGGCAGCAATGGTTGCCATTACAAGGACATTTTAAATACGAAGCAAAAAGTCTGGAAGACTGGTAACCCAGCACAGTAACTGCAGTGCAGCCAGTGTATATAATAGTATCTTTGGCTTTAGCTACAATGCATGAGTAAAACATAAGGCCATCTCTCAGAACATAACTGCATCTGACTAACTTAGGGAAGAAGTGGGACTAATGTGATGCCAACCTTCCACAATATTCTTCAAACACAAACTTAGCTGCAGCCTCTACAAAAATCTGGAAATACAAGTGAGGAACATACACAGTTTTTTTCCAAAGCTACTCATAAACCAAAGGCTTTCACCCAGGTTTTTCATGTTCCTCCCTACTATATCAAGCAAGACCAAGCCTATTCTTCTTTTCCTGATACCCCTGATTATTGCATTCCAGACCCAGGGGAGAACTTTCAGAAGACTTTATTAATAGCATAATGCATACAACTCAATTAACATCACATATATACCCTGTGCACAGCTGAAAGACACCTTTTACTTCTGAAGTTACTACAACTAAAAATCAGGCATAAAATGTCTAGAACACACTACTAACTGTGCTTAGGATGGGGACCAAAGTTGCAGAGCAATTGAATGGCGGCTGAAGTGACACGGTTAAATGAATCAGTTGGTAGCAAGTGATGGTGTTTGCTACAGGAAACACCAGGGCAATGGAAAGGGGCTTCATCACAGAGCTCTGTTGAGTGGAGTTGATGTCCCTTGATTGTAGCTTGATTAGAATACACCAGGAGTGCTACTGAAATATTTTAAATCCTCATCACTGGACTCCCTGCATTCCTGTCTTTTAAAGAGCTTTCAAGCTGGACAAAAATCAACAGAGATAATTGAACATCTCAGAAAATTCTTGCCAGCTTTACTTAAATCTTTTATTAATTGGCTATAAAACAGCTGGAACCCTCCTCCAGTTTCTAAAAAGATATCCCACTGATGAAAATGTTATCAAATGTATTTTAAATTGTCTGCCTTTAAAATGTCAACAATTACTAGCTGAATGGCATGGTTTTCATTACCTCTGCTTCTTTTTTGATTGTTTTTACTTGACTGATGAGTTTACAATAGGCTTGGAACAGAAGCAGCAACTGGAAATGCAACTTGTACAGCCTCCGACATAACTCCAGCTCCTACAAATGTAAACAACACTATTATATTCAGAAGTGCAAACCTCATACTATCCAGTACAACAGACAATAAATCACAACTTCTTCAGTACAGAGTGAGCAAAATTAGTTAATTTGGTTACTAAAGAAAATGCCAAAAGTATTTAGAAGCTAACATACAGGAAGCTAATGAAAAGCAGGTGAAAGCTTCATTGAGTTCTAGATTTACAAGTAGCCTCTCACAGAGATTTAAAGTTCACTTTTTAATAAGTTATATTTCCAAGAAGGGGGGTGGAGTGGGCCATCAAGTGATTCAAAAGGCATTTTGAAATGTCTGGAACATTTCAAGATTTCATATCTTAAAAACAAGACAAAAGTTTCACAGATTGCTTAATTTTACTGTTGATATTTTACTGTTTTAAATTCAAGATCTAATATCCAAAAGAAGCAGTTCTGGTCCATAAGTATAGGATCTTTCATATTTATATTTATCCTATCCTATATTTATCATATCATTCATATTTATATTGTAAGCCCAGTATATAACCTGGCCCTTAGCTTACACTGCCTGACAGAGTAGGAGGAGAATAATTCCATTACTGGATGCAAAAATAGTGTTTCCTTTATAAGAGGTAGCCCTTATTCTGCTTTAGAAAATAACACAAGATATATTTTTAAGGAAATGAAAGAGCAATAATTAACTTGCACACTGTCTTGCTTCCATTTTTACGCCTCTAAAACACTAGTCAAAAGTGCAGACAGTGTTCATACTGCTTCACATACAGACATAAAAGCTAGTGCTAACAGAATAATCTTTGTAACATTCTACTAACTACAGGATCCTAAAATCTACAAAGGACCAACAGTCTAATGGGTTAGACGATGCAAAATTGAAGCACACAGCATTTCTGTAATAGTCTAGGACAAGACATCATTATTTCACAAATGGACAAGACAGATGGAGACCAGTTTGGTTACTGGCATGGTTAAGTATTTGATAAATCAAGAACTGTCACTTACTGCTAGAATTTCCATTTGCTAAGCAAGAAGATGAGCAGGTCACAAAAATACAAAGAAAGAAAAAAGAGCAAGAATTAGTGTAGGAAATAATTTTAATTAGGGTAAAAGATGTCCCAGGTAAAATGAAGGAAGAAATACAAGTAACATGCTCCAAATATACCCTGAATGTAAAAAGTTAACAGGCTGAATTTGACATGAAATTACTTGCTGTTATAACTAAAGATAGATAGCACTGGCTTTTTTGTCCCACAGCATGAGTAACACTCTTACAACCCTGTCTGGTCTTTATACTTTGTGCAGTCTGAAAGGTGCACAAGTTTAAGGTAAGCAAAATCAAGAACACTTAGATCTGAACATCTGTACAATACTTCTTACTTGTTCTGGATCACAATAGTTTAAGCAAAAATAATGCATTTTAAAATTGGAGACGTAAGGTTAATTTGGATTCTGAATCAGTTTAGAAATCCTTGCATTTGCTAAACTCAATTCTCAACACCTCTGGGAGATTTTTGTAATGTAATTACACTTGGTTTTTACAAGCCATTTCAGAAAAAAATGCTTGGGAAAGAGGGATAGGGAGAGAAATAGTCAGGAAATATATTTGTCAGACTAGGGACATGAACTTCACCACTCCTGTGCTTTGAACAGCACAAAGTGTATTGATGGCATTTAGGCATGTAGAGTGGTCATAGCAAACTAAATCACAGAATCATAGAACATCCTGAGTTGGAAGGGACCCACAAGGATCACTGAAGTCCACCTCCTTGGTCTGCACAGGACCATCCCCATTGGAATCACACCATGTGCCTGAGAGTAAAACATATGAAGATGCAGTGGATGTCTGACTCTGAACAGACAGACGCAGTTGAGCTTTACTGAGCACATAGTTGTACACGATGTTATGGTAAGTTATATAGTATGTGCTTAACAGGTTATAAATACTGCATGTTTTTGTTATGCTGGGTGTTTTAGTTCTGCACTCTGTGCTATTATATACACGGCACAACTATTATATACATGAAAACTTCTGATGCACAGAACACTGAAGACCTAAGATCTTGAACTGCAGAAGTTAACATGAATTCGATGACGCACTTTAATGAAGCACAGAGAATCAGATTTTGAGAAATGGCAAGGTTGACTATTTAATTATTTTAGTCATTAAGTTCCAGTGTTCTTAAAGCCAAGTCTCATTATTACTGTAAGCCATAATTAATCCCTTTCTGCCAAATCACACCTGATAGCTAATTTTTTTAAACCAAGAAAGGTTTTCCTTTAAAAATGGCTTTGTACTGCTTCAGAGTCTTTCACATACGTTCTTCTTTGAGAAATAATCAGATTTTTCTACCTGCCTGTCCAGTAGAAACAGTCAAGCCAGAGTCCAGATGCATTCTTTGAGGCTTGCATGTACTAATAGCAAGAACTGAACAATTAGATTTGCTTGCAAGTCTGCTGGCAACGCACAAGCCAGAACAGAATTAATCTCGCTATTCCTTGGCTGTATGGACCACAGTGCTAAAAATTAGTAAGAAAATCTTATTTGTGTTAGTGAATGAAAAACATCTGTTTTCCTGAGCAAGACAACACACATTTTTAGCATTAACTGGTTGACTGCTTAGACTTATTAGCCCCACACTCCATTTACAAGGACTTTTGAAGAATTACCAGCAAGCCTCCCTCACAGGGTAGGATTAAAAATGAAAATCAAAACAGGTCCCTACAAATAATAATCAGCGTGACTGGTCACAAGCTCCTTTTCAGAGGCTATCTCCAAACCCTGCAGAAACAGGGAGGAATAGGCCAAACTGCCTTACTAGGGATTCATGGGTTCTCTCTGTACAAGCTATTTGAAAGCTTGCATATTGCTTGTCTCCCATTTCTTAGTTTCCCCAGCTATACAGTAGGAACAGTAACATTTACCTTCATGGTAAGAATGGTTCTGTTCTAACAACTAAATGATAGAGCAGTTTCTTGATGTATATAATCAAAATTATAAACATGGACTGAAATATATAAATGCTGCTTTTTTATTAATATATACAGTATTTACATATTTTAAGAGTAAATGTTGTTATCTATTTCTGTACCAGTCAGTACATGAAGATGTATACTTAGTGTAAAATACACTAAAGTATGTGCTCATGGGCAAGACAAAAGTCCTTGCAAATAGTAGCAAATTCTTTTGCTCGTTTTGTATTACCTAAGGTTATCCACATAATTTTTTTTTAAACGTGCAATTTCAATGCAGTATTAACAGTATATTACCATATGTTTCACTACTCTCTAAATTCAGGTAGATTTTGTGATTGAATTAAAAACCCCAAAAGTAAACTGCATAAAAGAAGAAGTAGTCCAAAGATACAGGAGACATTTCTGTTGCTGAAGACTACCTCCTCAGCAGCAGAAACATGATGAAGTGCATCAATGAATAGTTCAACTGAATAAAAGAAATAAAATTCCTCCTTTCTCAGCTTGGATTTGGGATTTTTGTCAAACTGTCATTGTGAAAAGGTTAAGATCATCTGCTACCTGCAGTTCTACTTTTTTACATCTTTGACTGTCCTTACTACAGCAGTTCAGATGGGAGATTCCTTGTACCTACTAACACTGGCTTTTGGATTTGCTTTTTTTTTTTACTAACTGTGTCAGTATTATGCAGCTATTCTGTACTGAAAAACCCCCCAGTCCTAGTCCTTCTGGGGAAAAGCTACAATAAGTGATACTTATTATGGCAATTAGTAATAGTAACCATGGATGACTGCCATGCAAATATATACAAAACATTCAACTAATATTAATGAGTTACTTAACCTATTGTTAGATATTTTGACAGAAGTGTTTCATGGGCTTTTTGCTATACTGCTACTTTACTCCCTGTTCCCTCTCACCCAGATAAAGGCTCCAGAAAGGTCTTACATAGTTCTATAGTACTGATTATATTAAATTCAACAGAAGTTTTTTAGTAGACAATATATCTGAGCATATAACCAGAATGTTAATATTTTTTCCTTCTAGAAACAGCAGCAGAAAAGCAGACTTGCTGGTACACAGATGGTATCTAGTCTGCTTATCTACTCAATGTTATTAAGTCTAGAACCCAAGACAGATTGCCAGCTTTTATTAAGAAGACTCATTTTTATTACCACTTCATGAGACTCTGAGTTTTCAAAAGACAGGATGATAACTGAAATGAAAAGCTTTTCATAAATTTTTAATCTCTCTACAAATATTGGAATTTTTGTGCAATAAAGATGTTTTTTAATCTCATCTCCTGAATCTCACAAATGACATACACCTACCTGGGCATCTGTGTTAGTCCCATGAATACCATCATCAGTACCAAATGTTCTTTTGCAGTCTTCTAGCCACTGCAAAATAAATATAAACAAGATTAAACATCTTCTGAAACATAGCAAAATGAAGACTGCGCTAAAACTGTGTAAGACATTTTGTCTTGTACATTCTTGGATAATGTAAGAAATTGTGATATGAAATCAATTGTTTACCAGTGTTGTTTGCAGTGATGATATCCACTCTGATATATCACTTTGTAGCTTTTATTGTGTCCCGTCTGTTGTAATTTTCCTGCAGCCTTCATTACCCAAGATGGAGATAGTACACTTCAGCATAAATAGTAACCCATGATTGAATTTAGATACTGTTACAGGAAAATGTGTGAGAGGGTGGAAGCAGAAACATCCCTCTCTTTACTTTCTGCACAAGGCTTACACCAACATCATTTATCAGCCTTAAAAATATAGCACTAATTCATGTTAGAGAGTAAACCTGTTATATTTCTAGGGACTACTTTAGAAAAGATGGAAAAAGAGCTCTCCTGTATAAGTAGATGTAAGTGCAGGTTTGCAGGATGGAACGAAAAAATCCAAATTCTCCAGTGGGAGTTTAGCATCACTTCCAGTTCATACAAGCCAAGGAGATGAAGTATTCTTGCATTACACAATGCAAACCTCCAGATTCCACCCAGGGCTGTATTTAACCCCAGGTCCTACAGCAGACAACGAGTTTATTAATTTCAGTGGGCAATCTCTTTTTCTACCTTTAACCAACCATGCAAATTCCTCAAAAAACAGCCTCCATGTGTACTGGCATTCACATGAATATCACTGTTACTATAAAGCATTTACAGAATCAAATATGTTCTTGTTGGACAACACAGCCTGATCACCTCACTGACACAGTATCCAGCATATTTTTCTGTATGCTGCAAACAACTGCAAGCATGGATATTACTGAAATGGGAATGCATCATGTTAGGATAAAGTGTAAGACATCTTCTGAAATGAAGAATAGGCTCCATACATTCAAGGAAGAATAATTTAGCATACTGTGTGTTTGGTATCTTGAATCTCAGAGGAAATCTTGGTGACCTTTCTCTAACCTTTGTCTGATGCAAGAAAAAGAAAAATGTGATTTCCCATCTGCTCAATTTAATAAAGGTTACTTAGTGAATTAACTAGGCCTGTGTGCTCATCAAGAGGAGAAATGGAATTCTCTGAACATCACAGTGTCAGTTTCAATTAGTGACATGGATACCAACATCCACAGCAAATCTCATTTTTCTTTCTATCAGACAGCATCCACTGGGAACGACAGAATAGGTTTGCCCTGCAACAGACAGCATCAGAAATTGGGAAGCTAGTATTTCTTTTCACACACCAACCACCCTTTTAAAATCTTCTTTTAAATGTTAGAACCAGTCTGAATAAAGGGTGTGCCTAGAATGCTGTGTGTATAACCTTGTGTTTTCTATCACATTTACCTGATTCAGTATCTTTGTCCCTAATACACACATGAAGCCCAAGCAGTCCCCTTGCAAGAAAGTAGAACAATAGCTTCAAAAAGGTGACAATATTAATTTGCTAAGAATTTTTACAGAGTATATGTTCAGCATGGTAGAAGGATCTGTTTTTTCCTTTGGGAATAGTAGAAGATTGTGTGACAGAATAACCTTCTTTATGTGTTTGCATTGTATCAATTAATGTTTTCTCCATGTATCGCCTACATAGCATTGATGAAAGCATAACACAGGGAAATCTGGGGTTGGTCTTGGTCATAGCACAGGTTGGTTTGCCAGATTAAACCCTAAATAAACATGCTAAACACCCTATACTATGGGGCCCTTTCTGTTTTATCTTGGTGCACAGCTAAGAGTTTCACACAACTGGAGCCCAAGCCTCTTACTTCAGTCTGATTCATGTGAATGCTTGTACACCACACAGCACTGAGAGTGACAATCATCATCTATTAGGGTAACGTTGAAACAGCAATTTTTTATTCAAGAAAGTAATGAAATCTTTCTTTCAGTAAAGAAAGATTTTCCCAGTGGTTGATTCTAGAGGACACCAGATTAACATGCAAATTACATTTATTTAAGTATCTTTTAATTTTTATTTACTTTATTACACAATAGCCCAACCACTTAATTTGGTAATTTTTCTTCATGTTTCTGTGAAAAAAGCAAGGATGTGCATTAAGCAGTTTGCCTTAATAATTTCAGATTTAATGGGATACCTAGAACAACTGTACAACAACAAAAATTTGTATTTTTCTTGAGGAAGTCTTGTTCAATCATTCCCTATACTCTGTTTAAGAGAACAGAGTAAGAAAACAGTAAAACATATCTAAGAAGTAGCTTTGGAAGATTCTTAGTTTATATTTAATATATAATACATTAAAGAAAAAGAGGACCAACAGATAAAGAAATACTTCTAAAAAAGTTTTAGGAAAGTAAATTATCTGAGATAATTAGTCATTATTTCTAAATTAACACGCTCAATAACCACTTAAATAATGCACTAAATTGTCTAAATGATGTGCTATCAAGAGTCAGAGATGACTGATCAAAGCTAGAAGTTTCTTTTTTCTCCGTACTTCTTTTTATTTAAAAGTTATTAAATAAAAATAAAACCCTGGCAAAATGCTCTCCGTTGTTTCAGAACAATTCCTTTAACCCTGTGAACCTTCTTCCTGCTCCAGTCACTCAGAAATCTGTGGCAGAAGACAGGCTGACCACATAAACATGTTACTGAACTCCCTTTTGACAGAAATAAACACTCCTTCACGATGATATAATGACAGAGGATGTCAAACTGATACCGGTATTTATTTACCTGGTAAAATAATATACAAATAAGTTCTTAATATCCAGCATGGATTTATGTAAATATGAAATGTGACAGTGCAAAATTAGCTAAAAATACATTTAATGAATTTGTGGTCAACTGAAAGGGATGTAATTTTAACTTGCTATACTTTGACAAATCAACAAAACCATACCATTGGTTATCGCTGGGATAAACTAGGCTAAATGAGGAGTTGATGTAAAATTCCTCCATGTTTGGATAGTCATAATTCTAATTACAAACACACACGAGTCCCTTTTTCCCCTGTATCAAACCTTTCTGTCTGACTGTGGGGCAAATCTGTTACACTCTCTGTGCCTCAGTGCTGCTTTCTAAAATCAGGAATGAAATACATTATGCTCTCATAGGAGTGCTGACAGTATTATGCATTGGAGATTGCCATGCATCAAATATTACATCGAGTAAAATAATCTTAGTCATTAGATGAGCACTTTTGTTTCTGATTAAGCCTACATTGCAAAATGTAGCTCATTATATCAGATCAAATAAATTGTTATTACCACAGAGCAGGGCAAAAAATGCAGCAACTCTTCAGCAGAAATGCTGGCCTGGATCCTACAAACTGTTTATCTACGTTAATAGTGCTGTGTGGCGCACTTTAGCATTGGTTTTCAGGAAAACACATTTCTTTTGAGGTCCTTTCCATAAAAAAGTGCATGTCTAGTCTATTCAACAGATGAGCTGTCAGCAATCTTTGCAAGGCAGAGACCATAATTCCTAACAAACTCAGCATGATCAAGAAACATGAAGCCACTTTGTGCTGCAAAATACAGCTCTGCCAGGGCATCATGGCTTAAAATCTGGTTCTGTTTTGCATCACTCAAACTTGCCTATACAGCCATTTTCATGGCCTCATAGGATGCTCAGATCAGTAAAATTCAAAACGTTCAATTTTCCTAGGAATCATCATCTCTCTACAACAAAAGCCCTATATATTCTTTCTGTTCCTTTATTGGCAAAACTGACTGTAGATCCATTTTTCTTTTGGCTCTTGAAATACAAATCCTGCCTGTTTCAGTTTTCTGAAATAAGTATCTTACTTTCTGAAATTCACACAGGGGTTCACAAAACCAAATATACAGACCCTTGCTACACAAATTTTCAACTTTTAAACAGCATTTTTTTGGAAAACTGATATAAACACTAACATATACCTTGAAAACTAAGCTGTATTGTTCTAAACAACACATAAACATCAGCCTCAATGAGATCCAGCTGTAAGATGAGCCCTAAATTTACACGTCTATGTGTGACAGCTGCATAAGCCCCCATTACTGTCAGTGGAGATTCAGTCGCCAAAAAGAAGTCTAAACAAGTCAGTGTTTCTATTAGGGTAAAAGCATTGCTTTCTTGATTCCTTTTGTTGTATTGACCTGATCCTTGAATACTATGGGTGTTAATGCACTTAATTCCCATATAGATAATTATCTGTAAATGTCTTAATTTGGAGATGAATCTCCAGTTGAATAAAATAAACCAGAACATTCGTAAAGAAAAAAAAAACCTTTATTTACTGATATTAATGTTAAAAATATTTGAGTATTTTTAAAAGAGGACTTTTAAATTAGAAATGCGCTTTTCCCACTTTTAGTGGATTTTGTGCAATGTTATACATTCAAAGTCCATTTCAGAAATATGTGCAACAAAAAAGAATTACGCAGAAGGAAAAAACCCTCAGATTCAAATTATACACACAGAATGGTAGTAAGAAAAGGAAACAGGATTTTACTTCAGAAGTGTTTTCCCACAGTTTACTTTTAGATACTTGTGATGGGAGATAAGGACCTGCAACATTTTCTTGATGAGGAGGTTCTAATATTTTTGTTTTGAAGTGTAAGAGACTCACCTGTTCAGCTGCCTCTCTTTTGACATTGTAGGTATCCAAGTGTTCCTGGAGCTCTAGAACACTGAACTTCAATGTTTCTAGCAGGCCACAAGACAGTAGCTGGAAGATAAAAGCAATCACCTCTGTAGTCATGTAACATCTAACTATAATCCATACAGTCCAATATCTAAATTATATAACACAAAATCCCAAGTTCACATCTGGAAAAACAAACAAATTAGAATTAGCTGGGAACATGTCATTTGTGACAACTTCAAGTAAGTGAATTAACTCATGTGCCTGTACCATTTAAACCAATGAACAACAGTTTTGATCCCAAAATAAGAGTAGTGCGTAGTTAACATGTGAAAGAGAGATTCAAAGCGATTTTTAGGTCTTTCACAATGAAGATTATTATTTGATACACACACCAGTAGCGTAAATAGAGCAGCCTGTAGAAGGAAGGAAAGGTAGTGCTGATGGACTGCTTCTGTAGCAACCTAAGGAATATCCACTGAGGGTTAGGTGCCCTTCTCAATATATAAACTGTAACACCAGCAGAGGCTTCTGCAGTCTGTAAGAAATAGGACTTTGTCAAAGCAGGAACCACTGGGTATTTGAAGAATTTTCTACTATTAACAACTGCCTCTTAGCATGGTTTCAGAATCTCTTTATCTCAGGGACTGCTACCTCAGATTTCTTCCACACCATTTCTCCCATAGTTTTATTTTCTCTTGAGTTTTTCTTAGTCCTTCTCCTGACACTTCCTATAATAAACATCTCTAACATGATGTTTCCACCCTCACACCGGTCAGTCCTTGCACAAATTAAGAGCTCTGTACTTTATCAGTGAGAAGTAATCTGACAAGCAGGTTCATTACACCTAAATTATTTGGAGAGGCAGGATTTATTTATACAGTATTTGTCAATGTAACAACAGTAATGTGTCTATGTGCATGCACACACACACAAATATTTGTGTGCTATTTATTATTCCATTTTGTATTTGTGTTTGTATATATCTGCTTTTGTATTTTAAAATACACATGCTGGTCTAGTTAGGTACTAGTGTAACTCTTCTTGTGGTTTCTTATCCCAAAGAATTTATTTTTTTTTTTTTTTGGTAAATTTCTACCCCTTTTAAAGTGGTGTAAGTAAAACACAAAAACATTACAGGTGGTTCCACTGAAATGCACTACTTATATCATGCTTTTTTAGTCATAGTATTTTTAAGTGAGAGCTTAAGAACAGAGCTGGCCTTAGTACCAAGGGAAAAAACAAATCAGAAGTGTCTCACACTGAGTGTCAAGGCCAAAGATCCAACTACCTCAGCCCTGCAGCTGACAATGTCTAATGGCAGTTGTTTAAAAAAGGGCAAACGTGGTGATCCACCTGCCCCAGAGTGCTTTCTTAGCCTCTGTCAATGTGTTGTTCTACATATTCAAAGGATCTGGCCAGGGCTCTTTCTTCCATTAATTTTAGTGGCTTTTTGAAAACATGAGCAGACACCATAAAAAGTGACAGCGTTTGACTCTTTGATTATGTATCACATGAAGGATCTTGGTTCTGTATGTTTTTTAAGTCACTGCTAGCATAATTTGATCACCCTTACCACCAATTAAGACAAAAATAAAATTATTTCTATCACTTATTCATGATAAGACATCCACGGACAGATTTCTCTTCTAAAGGGCTAAAAATCCTAGCCTACATACTCATATCTTACATGGAAGCCACTGTACATCATATTTCATAATCATTGTGATGTTTCCTTTATGTCTTCCAGTGCTACTGCATTTCCTCCAAGAGCAACAGACCAAAACTGCCCCTAAAACTCAGGATATTGGCATACTGGGAATATGTACATTAACTCAGTGATGTTTCCTGTTTTGCTGTCTTCTTTCTTAATAATTCTAGAATAGGGTTTTTTTGGACTTCTGCTGAACACTGAGCTGACTTCTTGTATTAATATTTATTATAACCAGCATTTCAACTTGCATGACAACAAACAATTCAAAGTCTTCTTGTTGTATATTTGTATCGAGAATGTTCTTCTCATGCATCACTGAATATATACATAAAATAATATCATATAAAAAGGAAAAGTTGCTGCTAGATAAGTAGTCTTCCTTTTTCCTATCTGTGCAGAGAACATAGAATAAACATGAATAAGCAGGGAAGGTAAAAAGTAGTAAGGGAATTTAAGTCATATCTCCTACCAGTAAGTTTCCTTACTGTTCACTGTTACAGCTGGAGCCTACTTTTGAGAAAATGCATTTCTCACTTGTGGTTTCCAGTGTTTATGATACATAATGGCCACTTAATGTTTTAATCCCCTTCTGATTTCAAAGATTTTTTTTTCATATGTAACACCATCTTGTATGTTAACATGAATGTTTATGCAGACAGATATTCCAACGTCCAAGTTTGAGATTCTTACCGTTTCTGCGTCCACAAAGACCGTCGGACATTCTGAACATAACATCATCACTTCCAGAGAACTTTTAAATTTTGTTCCAATGCGCTGTAGACTTTCGCCAAGAAAGCTGACTGAATCATTTGTTATAGATACAAACTTTCTCTGAATGGTCTACAAGTCAAATCAGAAAAACATTTATCTTACATTGTATTTTACTACTCCTCTGGCTTTTTAGGGAAGAACTGCAGAGCAAATTTCCATCATGACTGCATATATTTTTTCATTAAATGACAAACTAATATGTAATTTTCTCCAAATATTTATGTTAAATTAGCTCTGTAAAATGCAATAAATCAATAAAACCAGCCAGTATATCAATAACGACAATTACTCCTTTCACATTTAGGCATCTAGCCTCAGTATAGCAGGATGACTATTTGTCTTTATGCAGTACAAATAGCTCAATTTATTTTCAAGTGTACGTGTTGCAGAAAATTATACAGAATTTTATGAGTAAGTATGCAACCTGTGTAGCACAATCTGTGTCCAAAACTGCCACCTGCAGGTTTCTACCTTCTTCAAAAATCAGTCCTGAGTTTATCATGTTTGATTATGCAGACTGTCACTCAGCCTAATGTAATACTGTGCATCCCTGATGTCTAGATGATGCAAACCCACAAAAATCTACAATCTGTAACAGGAATTTCATGATGCTGTGGCAAAATATTTAGTTCACCATAAAAGGGAAAATGGGAATAGATGTGCAAACAAGTTATTCCATGGGAAAGGTAGAGTATGAGTTTTTCAGATCTAAGTTCCTGCCTATATACACAGGATAAAATATGTCCTAGTGTGGATCTTTCACTAGAAATTTATTATGATATGCCAAACAGCAGGAAAAATTAATATCAGAGATAGAAGAAAGGGCTGGAGTCATAAGGTCTTGTCCTGAATATGCTCTTAGCTCATTTGGCACATTGCCTGTACATAAAATAGATTTAATTATACTTCTCCTATCCCATAGGAATTTGCAAAGAATCATTACTTTGAAAATGTAAAAAACTCATTGCCTACATATAGAGAGGGAGCCAGAAAAATTAAGCCATAAGCATTTTGTGTTGGATATCAGATCTATGAGGCAAATATAGTTAAAGAGAGGCTTTTGAAACATCCTTCTCCAGTGGATCTCCTGGTGTTTCAATTACTTATCTGCAGAAAGAAACCCTTTTCTCACAAGACAAGATGCAAGATAAATTCATTAATGTTTGTCATGCTGCGATCCCGTAATATTGACTCCCACAAAAAAAACCAAGGGAAGGACATTAATTCTGTAATCAACACAGAACCTCAGTGACATTGAGAAAATAAAAGAAGGGTCACAACCTGAACTAAGAGCTTGAAAAAAACAATGAAATTGTTTTTTTGAGCTTTTCTCAATTTTTGTTTATTTCCTGAGCAGGTTCACTCCTAGACAATGAATACAGCAGATATCCCATGGAAAGATAGTATGACAATGTAACATTCCTTTAGCAAAGTGTTTTTCTGGTCTGCTTTTATCTTCTTGCTACCACAGTCTTGTGGCTTTTGCAATTTCAAGGGGAAGAATAGTTCTAAAAGCAGGAGGAAAGGATTTCAGATGAACAATCATACAATGAGAATTCACTGACCTGGAACAATCTTGAGAAGACATGAAATGTATAGACAGCACAAGATCCATCTGTATCTGACAGCATTTGATTGACGTGGCAGCGCCAGGCTTGCTCTTCATCATCATATGCCACTGGCTGGAAAGCTGCCAATATGGCAGAAAGAAATGGTGAAGGAGGAGGGGAAGTTTGTACTTCTGGGAAACCATCCTGCTCTTCTTCATCTTGGCTACAAATAATAAATAACAGAAATTAACTCCTCAGCAAGCTTTTTGGGAAAAAAATACCTTCATTTTGTTAAGAAGGAAAAAATAAGAATTTTGGATTTGGAATAGCATTTTGTAAAATAAATAACGCATCAACTATGAGCCAAAAACAGTAAACAATCAAAAACTTTTGCTACTATAATATAAAAAATTGCTTTTACTCTCCAAAATTTGCTAACACATGTCAGTTCACATAATTACAAACAAAGAGCTATCTGGAGATTATATACAGCTATATACAGCACTGTATATATGTACACCACTACGAAACCTGCATTTTTTTCTTGCTCCCAATAACTGAATTAACATCCAGTTCTTCAAATTTTTATTGATCTGAACAGATGGTCCACCAATATCTGTAAGAAGTTTTAGCCTTCCTTAAGGGAAGCACAAGAGCTCATTTAGCAGTGTAATACTACTTTATAACTGTCTTAAGTAACATAAGCAAATGGAGATATATGGAAACACTTTCATTTTTACAGGCAATCAATTTAATGGGCCTTTGTTCACAGAGCATTCTGCTGTCATACTTTCCATTAGGCACCCAACATCCAATAAAAATATCAAGCTATCAATTTATCAATGCTACTACTCCCAATCATTAACATAATGATTAACTTGAAATTTTCTATATTACAAAGGATGATACATTTTGACATTTCTTCTTGTATAACTGTATGTAGGCAGCACAAATATGTGTAGGAGGATTCCAAGTATACGGATAGTTTATTAAAATAATTTTTTTAAACACGTACAGGTTTTTCTCTATGACCGCTGCCTCATCCACAGCGGCACTAAGTACATCTTCAACAAGACTTAAACAAGAACTGTGGGTGCTGGTTTTAGATACATTCATTTTAGTAGCACAAAACTCAAAAGCTAAGACAAACCCCTTTGGATTATGATCTGAAAGCAAAGCTTCAAAAAAGATTTTCAGATATTTTCTAACTAGTGTACCAATCAATCACCTCTGTCACTCTTTAGACTAGAGCTATGGGGTTTTTCATTTGCTTGCTTAGTGTAAATAAAATAAAACCTTAAGAGACTTTTCAGTTGCAAACAAGGAAATCAACTGCTCTTAACTCATACCAGCCCTGAATTCTCACAAGGCATAATGCACAGGTCACATACAGGATCACAAGAGTCAGTTTCTCTCTCTCTCCCAGTAAAACATTCTCAAGTGACTTGGTCTTTTACATATCCTGTGGTATTCTTTTCTGAAAAAGCCTCCTTAAGAGATCTCTCTTAGAGGATGTATGTCAAGTCCATGTTCCTATATACACCAAGTCTCTCTATTATTCAGTCTAAACCTCTAAACAGATTTTAAATATGAACTGGCCTATGAACAATTTGGATTTTTTTATTTGTTTCTTTTTTTGGGTGCATTTTATTTGTTTGGGATTTCCTGTTCCTTTTCCTTCCTTGTTACCTCCAAGGGATTTAGAGTTTCACTTTAAATATTACTTAACCAGCTAGGACTAACTTTAACTTTTCCTCTCAATAGTTCTTTTGTTCTCCATATTAAAATGAAAAAATGTTATTTTACTTTAAAATGTCTTAGAAATATACAAGAGACTTATTAACCTTAATAATGAAAATAAACCTTGGGCAAATTCAAAGACAAACTGACCTGACTTCTACAGGAGCTCTGATAAAATAAAAAAAAACCTATTTTTCCCCTGTTTTTTTTTCATGTCTTTGGTGCTGCTACAATTCAGGGCAGTTCAAGAGCTTTTATCTGTTATACTGTTTGCAGCTGTTTTTTCACATTTCTGTTCTACAAATGGTGAAGAAAAGTGCTAGATTTCTTTTACGCAAGAATTCTCATATTTTCCTGCACAGCTGTTTTCCTTGTACCAGAAACAACTGCTGAGAAAAGTACGGAGTTTAGTTGCTATAACAGGAAAAACTGATCAACTGTTATTTCAGATGTGAAAACCATCATTTTTATATTTTTGTGTTATGGGACTAATGGAAATCTCCACACCATGGAAAAGCCTAACTTGTTTGATTAATGCACTATATAATGTAATTTCTGTTACTTATGACCAGCATTAATCTTACCTAGACAAACCAGAGAAGTCAGCTTCTTCTTCTTCACATCTCTCATCTAGTTCTTTCAAAGCAAGAGTGACATCCTCTTCACAGACAGATTCAGAATAGCTTTCAGGAGCTGCTGCCTCTACCAGTTCTGGGGTCTCTTCCAACTCCAGAGATTCGTGACAGACCAGACAGTCCTGTTGTTCATGTAGTAAGTACGACCCAGTGTCTTCACTAGCAGTGCTAACCTGTTCATCCCTTACTGCTGAGCTGCCTTCCTGTGAATCACACATCCTTTCATTAGTATTACTGTCAGGGCTCACGTATTCTGATCAGGTTTTACTATGGTAAAGTAGAAGTTATAATAAGTTATTTACAAGTATTTATTTTAACTATTCAGCTCTTTGGCTTCTTCACACAGTTTTACTTGGGCAAAGACAGGCAGCCTATTTGTAATGTTTATAACTTCTGGAAAACCTTAATATTGTAGAATGTGACTTATTTAGAGCAAATACAATTTCTCAAACATGTAATTAAATCTGTTAGAGAATACTGACAAAAAAAATATGTAAACAGCCTCAAACTTAGTGAGATCAAACAAAACCAAGACTTTAATATTTTACTTTTCTAAGTAAGAATCAAAATTACTGCCTCATGCTTGTTTTTGGGGTCTAGAATGAATACCAGAACATTTCTTGTCTTTTCCACTCTACATATTAACAAGTTTCTAAAGCATAACTACTTAGCAACAGTGGAAAAGAGACATTCCACTGCTTTTATTATTTTGCCATTACTGCTAATATGGGCATCTTTAAGAGTTTACCCTGAATCTCTAAATGTAGGCTTTCCTTAACTGGCAATTACAGAGAGAGGATAATTAAACTCAGGTAGGTAATATTAGAATGACCCTTTCTCCCTTCCTCCCATTAGCATTATTATATTCATTAACATCACTGTATTGAATAGATGAATTTAGATTCAGTTAATTTATGATGAATTAATTTGAAACATTTTTAATGGATTTCTCTATGGAATAAAAATAACACTTGCTATTTCCGAAAGGCACAAATTATCACATATTTTCATTCTTAGTATGCTGGTCTTCCTCTACTGGCATATCCAAAACTGGTCAATGAACCTTTGGACAGCCTCCAAGCATACACATCACTTCATGGCTTTCATCAGTCAAAACAGATCCTCTGACAGATTAAATAACTGTACATATATTAGAAAAGACAATTCAGCTTTAAACAGAACCACATAATTTTCTTTCACAGTGATCCTTACCAAATCTCACTTTGGCTATGGTACTCCTCAATGTGTCACTACTGCTATTTAACACAGCTAATGACTTCATTTCTAATGCCTCTTTTGTTAAAGTTAAATCTGTAATTTTTTTGCATAGAACACTCATTTTATCCTACTGAGCAGCTGAGGCACATGGGAATGCAGGACACTTTCACAAAACCACAACAGAACAACCTGGATTGAACCAGTGGCCCATTTCTGCTATAGATGTTAACATAAGATACAGAGCTGCACTGATCATGACTGGTAAATGCAGATATGAGAAATACACTTTTGGAAAATATGCTTATTATTAGTTAATAAATTTACTGCCAAGTTTAAGTCTTCATAGTACCATGACTCCTGATTTCATCTTCTGTGTATCATTGGACGTTACTACCAGTATGAATGCTCCTTAAGTATCTCAAAAAGGTGATTTATATAGTTACATAGTTAATGCCACAGAACCTTATGAAAATTACTTCTTGTAAACCCTTCCCTCACAAATCTACAATGTGAGTAAAATAGAGAATCATTTTAGTCAGAAACTTTCATATACATAAGCTTGTAAAACTTCCTGAATTAAATTATTATTCTCAGATAGACTGTAAATTCTTAACTGCCATGTGAAATGTCTTTTTGCATTTTCTGGGAATCAGCCAAACACATTTAAGTAAACTATTTATTTAAATATATCATCCCTATGAGACAAACATGGAACTCAACTCATCTAACCAGCATACCCTTGTTTATAAATAATGGCTTCAATTTTTCTCATATTATCTTAAATAAACTTTGATATATACTTATTTATATTAAAAACATTTTGGTAACTGACAGTTGGCATACAATGAAATGCTTGTGCTGAAAGACTTTTATGCTATGAGTTGTACAGTGTAAGTATTCAGAAAAAAATCAGTTTTGCTGGCTTCACAAATATTTCAAAATGAGTTGATAGTGTGCATATTTTCAAGCTCATTCTGGTAAGAGGCATAAAGCCAGCTCACTTTTTAAGCAACAAAATCCAGCCAGATAGCTAATGCTTGTAGAGTAATGAGTGTTTGAATTGTGCTTGAAGAAACCTATGTATTTGTCCAAATCCCATATTCTAACAAGCACAAAATAAACCTGGAACAAATCACCTCTAGGGAATCTGTATGCACTTGCAGTATTTTTTTATATACAGCAATTTCTTCTGAATGATGCCTAGTCATGGAATTATGTTACAGCCCAGTTTCAATGTTTTCAATATTTTTTAATGACAGTGGTGCTTTTCTGTTTGAATATTTTCACCTGGATTATAGCAGTATAGTGATTTTATAAAGGGAACTTTAGAAGAACAATGAATTCTAAGGGCAGTCTTGGAAAGAACTGTGAAAGTGTAAAAATTAGTTACAGCTGAGGATGTACCACAAGCCAGCAACAGAGAAGACAAGGCTTATTGTGGTGATTTCATTCTATTCTATTGTGGTTATTTCATTCTATAAAATTCCAGCTTACATATTGCTTCTTGCTTCTGAAATCTTAACATTAAACATCTATCCTGTGTGGAAAAAAATCCAGATTAAGTGTTCCTCCTCAAACAAAATTCTATCGGATCAAAAATGCACATTGTAGAAGAGCATATGAAATGACAACAATTTGTTTGACGATGTAAGCACAGGTGTTCTGCAACAGTTGAGACAATTTATCAACAGCAGTGTAATGAAACACTTCTTTTTAGAAGCATATAGACAATCATAATGGGAGAACATGAAAAAATGTGGGGAAAAGCACTTTATGAACATTACAATACTACACCTTTAAAAGGTGAGGATTTTATCACAGGAAACCACAGCCACTTTCCCTTTACTGTAATCTTTCGTTCTTACAGTTTTCTTCATTAAATATTAGCTACATCTGAGATCTGCCTGTTAGTAAGAGAGATTTTTCTAGTAACAAACAGGTAAACTAGAGCCTTTAGAAATTTGAGCTAGTCAGTAAACAGTTTAAACCAAAATGGCTGAAGACTCATTCTTAAGTGTAAATAGTGCACTGGTTAGTCAAATACACGTAAGAATGGCTTAATTTTCTGGAATACTCAATAAAACTGCATGTATTGTTGAAGATGGGATTAGGTAGCATTATCCAAATAAAAATAAGATTGCCTGTAGCATAAATAATTTTAGCTGAAGAAATAAAAAGTCCACCTAAACAAAGCCACTTCAAGGAAAATTGTAGCAGATGAGAATTTGTTTTAAATTAGGGGTGTATTTTAAAATTATTCGTAAGTTTTAAAACACAATAAACTGAAGTACTCACAGATTTGCAGGCGGCCATTAGCTTGAAATCTGTCTCAGTCCACATGGGCCTTTCCAAAAAAGTATACCACTAGCATCTGTAGTCCTTTCTAAAGGATTATTTAATGGAACCAACTGCTAACACAGCTGACCTGAGGTTTTACTCCCATATAGCACCAATCATATTAACCCAAAGAAAGCAAAACCAAA
>VZTX01026946.1:38308-48923 GCA_013400915.1 Pardalotus punctatus | reverse complement strand
GAGCTCCGGCGCGCCCGGCCCGGCCCAGCCGCCGCTTCCGCGGCCGATGCGCCGCTCTGCTGCCCCCTGCCCGGCCGGCGGGGCCAGGACCGCAGCGGGTACTGCCCCGGGCCGGTGTGAAGGGACCTCTGGAGAGCGCCCGGTCCAACCCCCCTGCCCAGGCAGGGTCACCGGCAGCAGGGAGCACACGGGTGGGTTTGGGATGTCTCCAGAGAGGGAGACTCCACGGCCTCCCTGGGCAGCTGTTCCAGGGCTCTGCCACCCTCCATGGAAAGAAATTCTTCCTCATGTTGAGGTGGAACTTCCCGTGTTTTAGTTTATGGCCATTGCTCCTCATCCTGTCGCTGGGCACCGCTGAAAAGAGTTTGGCACCATCCTCTTGGCACCGACCTTGGAGACAAACACGATGGCAGCAAGCAGGCTCAGTGATGGGACATCAGCCTGGAACTGCTCCAGCACTTTGCTTCCTGGTGGGATTCCTCCAGGACAAATAGCCCTTCATCTCTCACATAGCATCTTTCTTCTTTACACCTTCCAAATTTTTAAGAAAAAATCCTCTACTGTGTGGGTGGTGAGGCCCTGGCACTGGTTGCCCAGAGAAGATGTGGAGTCCTCATCCCTAGAAGTGTTCAAGGCCAGGTTGGATGGGGCTTGGAGGAACCTGGTCTAGTGGAAGGTGTCCCTGCCCATGGCAGAGCATTGGAACTGGATGATCTTTAACACCCCTTTCAACCCAAAGCGTTCTATGAGTCTATGATTCTGAGAAAATTAACAATAAAACCAGGCAACAGTAAACTTTGGTTTCTTAGCTTAGGAATGTCAGAGAAAATTTAAAAAAAACAAAATTGAGATGGAAGATAATTTATTGAAATAATTGCTTTAAATGCATATTATCCACAGCACTATCTGCTGCTTATGCTTTGAGCTGTCACTGCTGTCACTGAACAGAACCAACCCCACCTCCAAACCTACCCTGTCACAGCCATCACTCACTCCTGGGGAAAAGGCAAGACTTTGTCTCTGAAAAAACAAGTACAAGGGGAAGAGGCAGCAGACTAAGAGCAAGAGGGCTTCTGGCACAGCATTTTTCATACATAATAACAAAAAAAAAGTCATGGGTGATTTTTCCCTTTACAGTCAGAAGTTCTTAACAGGTGTTGCCAAGTACAGAGCGACTACCTGAGCAACTGACTTCTGTCAAAAACACAGGTAAGACAAAACACTTTACAAGAGCTATCAAGAGCAGCAGTAATTTTTTTCACCTGCTGTGACTTGGATTTGTGGTGGCTTTTCTCAATATTGGGACCAATTTAAAAAACCCTAAATTAATTCATAGTGGGAGAGGTTTAACAACTTTTCACTCTGACAGGAAATAGTGACACAATTTTCCAAGAAGTAACCAAACAGGAAATGGAAAGGCACCATCCAGTCACAAAACCAAGAACTACAGACTGGTGCTACATTCAGAGGTTGGTGGCTGAGGCAGCTCTGGATTGAAGCTGCCTTGTGCCAAGGGACCCCTTCCCCACCCCACAAGGACAAGGGCAATTCCTGATGGAGACTTTCTTCCCTGGAGACTCCCTTGTCCTACACTGAACTACCACAGGTCAGAGGAGGATTGGCAGGGCTGTCCCAGCACAGCCATCCCCACTGGTGAGCCAAAGCCTTCAGCCCCTTGGGACCTAAATTTCAGGGAGTTCACCTCCCATTGAGTTCAGCTTTCAGTAATGCAGCACAGCAATCCTTCTCAAAGTGGTGGTGGAAGAGTTATTAATAATCAGCAGTAACGTATTAATTTTATTTGGTTTGACATTTTGAGATGCACCAGCTCAAGCTAATCCCTTTGCAAGTCCACAGGTTTTACTAAAACAGCCCTTAGGGAGGATGGCACTGGGCATTAAAGTAGTGTTAGCACACTGAATTGCTGAGCAAGATTGTGATTTGAATTACTACACTGGATTGTTTCACTTCATTTGAGTACTCTTGCATCTGAGTGTGTGATTTTATACTATAAAAGCATTCTGTACTTGGATCTAATCTGTCATGGCACACGTAGACCCCAACATGTAAATGAGAACACCACATGCAGTGTAGGAGTTATGAATTGAAAAGGTAAATGTCAGCCATTACCCGGAAACCTCTGGAAAATTCTATTTCTATCTTCTTGCTCTCCTACCTCTTTAACTATTCAGCTCTTCTTTGGCTGAAAACCAGCAGTAACTTTGAAAGAAGGACACCAACATAAACAACAGAGTCTTCTGAAACTTTGATCGTTCTGTCAGTCTGAAAATACTGTTCAGTGATCAACCCACAGTGTTCTGCCACCTGCAGCCAGTCAGCAACTGTGAAACTCAAAACCCACCACCAAACCATCCATGACTGTTTTAACATAGATGGTAGAGAAGTGTGTGTGCCCTGAGGGGCCACAGCAACCTCTACCTTGAATGTGCCTCCAGAATTCAGTCCCATGCACAGATCTACCAAGAGGTCTGAGAGTTCCCCACACACTGATAACAATGGGTGTCCAACAAGGCCTCAGAGGGCATTAAATTTCTTGCTAGCACTTGTCAAAGCACCACAATATCATCCCATAGAAGCACATAGGCACAGCACAAACCACTCTGCAGGACCCATCACTGTGGGACTCAAAGGATCAAAGAATGGTGTACACCAAAACAATAGACTCCCCAAGTTTCCAGTTTAGGGGCCTAGTACTTCCCACTCAAAAACACACAGAGTGAGTAACAATAAGATTTAAAATACTGAACTTCATTGATGACCTTACAGGATTATTCACAAAAAAAATTAGATCAAAACCTGATTGAAAACATTTTCTGTTCACTCAGATATCCCTCCTTTCCTGTAGATGGAACAAGCACAAAAATAAAAATGTCTTTCCTTTTCTTCCCCCAACAAAACAGTCCTTAGAACAATTAACATAACGGACTGTCAAAAGTGCTCATACCAAAGTGACAAATGCCATGAGTGGCAGGCAAGCCCAGCCCGACCCACCAGAACACTGCATGCTGGATTTGTCATGCAAATCAAAATGGAACCTGACATGCTCTTTGTTCATTTCCCTTTCATAAAATCTACTTTAAATGCCTCCCATGTGCCTTGTTTTGGAAGCTGACATTCCAAATGCATCAGTGCAAATTAAGGGAGGGATCCATTACCAATAAAGACGTTGTGATACAGAGAGTTTCAACAAATCTTATTGGGAAAACTGGAGAAACAACTGCTGCAGCTGGCACCTGTAGGGTCCTGCAGTTTGCTGCTTTTATGAAGTCTCTTTAGAAATCTAAACTCCATCAGTAGGTCCCTGCAGAAGAAGTTCTGGCAAGGTGTCACAGCTTAATATTTACAGATTGTATCTGCAAGCAACGGATACATTGTGAATTAGTAATAATCACAGGGGCTTTCCTTTTAAGTTTTGTCTGTACTGAAACATTTAATGGTTAATGTGCATAAAACAAATATTTAAATTACAAATTTATTTATATCTATCTTTTTTATTTCTGCAATTTTACTACCAGAGTGCAGAAACAATTACAGCTTTTTAGAAGATGCGCCCAGATGTACAGTATTTTACAATTAACATCTACTTTATGAAGATGCCTTTTGAACAACGAGAGTGATGTTCTGACCTCATGAAAAGAATTGGGAACCTTCCACTGACTTCAGCTGAGCCAGTGGTTCACCCCTCTAGGACATATTTTTAACAAAGCCCTCAAAGCATTTACTGAGCATGTGGGACTTTGGTTAAAAAATATATGAGCACATCTGTTAATAAAACAGTTTGGAATTTACTCTCAAAAATAGACTAACCCAAACTTTGGACTACATTAACTTCCCGAGTTTCGTAATTAAAACAATTTACATGATGATTTGGTTTCACCTCTGCCAAAACCAGCAGTCAATCTGTATAAATAGTGGTTTCATTGTTGCAATTCCACTGTGAGATCAAAAAATTCCAGTTTATGACTTTGCAGTTGGTCAGCTGGACTGTTCCATGCCATCATTAATCCTGGTACATGTCCTAGACAGATGTTATTTTTTCCGTTCTGATAGAAAAATGCTTGTCTTTGTCAATGCATTGCTTTACTCCTGCAGCTTGCTGGCACTTACCCTGTGACTTTAGAACTGAATCCTGCCTGGAATTTCATTCAATCACTCTTCTCTTTTTTCAACTATAAGTGGTAAAAAACCCAAAACCAACAAATACAAACATTTTCATTGAATGCCTTAACAGAACTAATACCTGATACTTTACACATCATCTCTTTAAAAAGGCAAAACCTTTACTTTCTTCTCTGCATTGGCTCTGAACTTGAATTTTTATGAATCAGATTCTTCCTCCTACTCATTTTGAGGCATTCTGTTTTGGCCCAAGACCTGAACATCTATACACAGGGAATTTCCAGTGAAGGGGAATGATGCCTCTGGAATTGTTTCCTTTCCAGTTCACATCTGGTACTCAGTACAAGATCCATCTGCTTATTCAGGGTCTCCAGGGGCTTGCACAGTAGTGGCTATGAGTGTGCCTTTTAATTTGATTTTGTCATTTGGCTGGTTGGTGGGTAGCTGACAGTCTGTCTAAATGCAGCAGGGCAGTTACAACTAGTCAGTCATCATGTCCTAGTTGCCAATTCATAACCCAGTGGAATGCCAGTCACATTTCAACAATTTAAAACTATAGCAGTCATCTCCCCCACATAACCCCAAATTGTCAACACCACCAGAATATATTACTTAATTATCTTTAATTTAATTTATTTCTTGTCTGTTGCCAGAGGTCTGGAAAGCAGAGTGATGCTAAGCTTAATTTACCTCACTAACCTGCCTAAGTCTGAAGGGTAGGTGAAATTGTGGCATGGCCCTGGGTGTCCTAACTATGTCCTAAGTAACAATTTAGGTAAAGACATAACTTCCTCAGAGAAAATTCTGGTATCTTTTAAAAGCAAAGATGTCGGTACCAGCATCAATTATACTGGTAAAACAAAAAGCATAAACTACACCACATATGGGTTTATTTCTCCTTCCAAAAACTGGAATTAGGATTGGTCACAATTTGCTTCCTGCTGTGTTTCTCACATCCTTCTACAGAGAAGTTTTTTGCACAGTAAAAGTACTTAGACCACAGTCATGACAACAACCAGTAAAACTACTTAGGGAGTATGGATAATTCAGATTATAGTGTGCAGAATCATATCTTCTCAAGCAGCATTCCAAAAACAAGATAAACTCTTGTAAAAGCCTTCTGAAGCAACCTCTGGCATGTGAAACCCCAGATAACATGATAACTCTCCTATGAAACACTCAGATAAGTTTTCCCGTGTGTGAATTTTGTATATCTGTGCTAACTGGGAAACACCGGGAAAACGGTCTCTGCCCTGATCTTATCCTTTTAGCAACTGATGATGATAAAATTCCAAATTCTCCCTTTATTAATCTGTACTTGGTTTAGCCACAAAAGAAAGAATTGGTTCCTGCTAAAACTTATCCCTTACTTAAAGCTGAAACTAATTAGCTAACTAATTCAGTTGAGGTTTTATTTTACTGTCTATTGACATGTTCTTTGATCCTCCTATATTTTTCTTTTTGAGTGATTGAAGATTTCGTTCTTGCACTGTCAACAGATCTTTTGTTCAGAAACTTCTATTTACATCTGTAACTGACTTAATTCTCACATCTTCCCAGCAGTTTCTCTTTGATCTCAGCATTTCTGAGTTTAATCATTAAGTTTGCATCTGAAGTTTTTCAGTTGCCATATCTTTCACAGTTTCCGGGACTCAATTAAGAGAACACAAATCCTGAAAGTTCACTCAGAATCATTTTTTTACCGTTTTGTGTAGTACACATATTGCATGTCTGAAATTACAGCATGAACTAGAATGATTCCTAGACAATTTCCATGTATGAAGTATTTAAACTTCAAGATTTAGCATAGATTTTTTCTGTCTAGTTAGTATATTTCGGGCTTTACAGTTTAATCATCTTAAGAGATGTCCTACCTTTCTAGAGCAAATTAATCTATTCAGACAGGCTTTTCACAATGCTTTTGAAGCAAGTATTTTTAGTCCACTATCTCAACTGTAATTACAAACACTACTGCTAAAAAGCCACCAAGCAAAAATAAATCATTAACTGAAAATCAGGAAAAAAAATTCACTGTGGAAGAGTCATGAAGAATATAGTAAACATCACAAAGAGAACTCCAAGAAACAAGTCCTGAGCATACATTTCTACTAAGCAATACTGACTCCTAATTATCACTGACTGTTCACCATGTGAAAGCAGAAGGAAGGTGACTCCCTGGTGCAAAACATCCTGTGCATTCACTTTTCACTCCCTGCGATAACTCAAGACACACGAGCAACCTGCTGGCTGAAAGCTGTGCATTGTGGGTGCATTGAGATTCCCTGAGGGCCAAGTTCCTTGAGTGCTGAGCTCCTGGAATACATTTGAGCAGCTCTGTACAAAAGCAGTCCCCAGCCAAACACGTGAATGAGAATCACAAGTGGCTGCTCTGTCAATCTCTCTCACACACACACACAGCATTCATGGCTTCCCATCGGAACACTTGGGTTGCTGTGTAGGATCCTGGCTCTTCCCTTTGCCATGCTCCACAGTGCTTCCCTTACAGGAAAGCTTATTTTCTCTTTTTCTCAGTTCCCTGCTTGTAAAAGCAGGGCAGCACTGTACACTAATATGCAGAAAAGCAAACTGAAACTGAGAGCTTCCACCTCAACAGCAATAGGATCCTGCCATTCCAAATACACCCAGCACCCTCCCAGCTCCTGGGCTGTTACTCAGAGAGTTGGAACTGCTCCCTTGATGTTACCCAGAAAGCTGGAATTGCTCCCTTTCTCCAGGTGTAACATTATGTAGCCTCTGTTTACAAGAGTCCGGGAAAACACTAAGTGGGAGTTGACTTTCGTTTTCCAAGTAGGTAGGGAAGAGTAGCTTATCTAACAAATTCCATAGGCAGTTACTGTTGATCTACATCAAATCAGACTGAAAATGAAGAATATTAACTGAAAAGTGAACTAGTAACTCTTGCATAGGAAGTTAACACCTAGTGAAGTTTATTGGTGTAAGTGCAAGAAAGGGGTGCCACTGAAATGGATCTGGTTTTGGAGTACAGTGACACAGATGGGACCTTCCCATCTGCACATGAGGTGGTTTTGTTTGTCTCAGTTCTAGAGCATTTGTGCGACCTCACTTCTCTCACAGAAAACCTGGGTTTGGGGGCTGGACAGGGTGCGAGAAGAACCTGGATGCATGAAAACAAAAAGAAGCAAAGTTTGGATATAATAACCGAAGTGGAGTGTGTAAAGTCTTTTCCATACTGGATGCCCTTGAATCCCACTGAATGTGTTCCTTGGCTCAAGACCAAAATAAAGAAACACAGGTACCCAGAACAGTCGCTGAGGATTTATTATTCTCAACAACACCCTGAACACCAAACTCCAGTGCCTTATCAGTGGGGTATAACAGTGCTCCCTAACAAATACTCACCCTGGCTTTCATGATGGCCTGAATCTGGAACCAATCCTCAACAAAGTTTATATTCAGCTCATAAGCACTACTCTTTTGTTCCAAAATTACATGTAGAATTAATTTCTCAGAAGGTAAACTGATCTCTAGTAGTATTTAGTTAGCTACTAACAATTTATATAGACATATTCATGTTTAAAGATGTGAGGGAAAAAGTATAAATATACTGACAGAACCTTCATTTAGACTGAGCTCTAAGTATACAAGTATTTACTTCCCCTTTAATAAAAAAACATTTCTTGTGAATATTCCTGTGCTAAGACAGTAGTTTGGAGGGCCAGAAGCAGGAAAAGTTTAGTGTGGCCATGGGGGTACTACAGGCAACCAACAAAACCATGTAACTATGAAATGAAACAAAAATCCATGAAGTGCTATAAAATATGCATGCTCTTTTACATATATATCTGAAGGGGCGAAAATCACTGCAGTTCATCCATTAAAGATGACAGGAATGCTGGGCATGCACAGGCTGCAAAAAAAGCTGTAGAAAAAAGAGATTTACAAGTAGCATATGCTTTCAATCTGCAGGAAACAAATCTGATCTTTTGGATATCAAATGCAAATCCCACTAACAGGATGTGAAAACAAGAATGGATTGACCATCTCAAGACCCAAAATCTGACATAGCATGAAAGCCCCTCTGCCACCTTCTGCTTTCGTTTCAGGGTTTTGATCCAACAGCGGTCCTGGTTTGCAATTGATTCTTCCATTTATCATCTTAAACTTATTCAACTGACTTTTTTTTCCGTTCTGTTAGGATACTTTTTACCTTTATGGCAAAAAGATACAGTATGATAATCTTCTACTGTTTTAATTTGTTTATATAAATTTCAGTAAGGTACACTCTATTTCACTCCATCTTTTTTAGACTACTTTATTAGAAAAAGCATTTTCAGTCTCATTTGCTAAATATGGCAAGCTTTCTGTTACCTGATGTAGATGTACACAAGAAAAATATTTTAATTATTTGTTTTTTAATAAATGCATCTGTAAAATTTATAGGAGTCTATATTACCAGGCACCTTCCACTAGACCAGGTTGCTCAGAGCCCTATCCAGCCTGGCCTTGAACACTTCCAGGAATGGGGAATGCCATTTCAGAGTTTTTGAGCTGACTGTATCTCATCAGTACCCTGTACTCTTTAAGGACATATGAACAGCCCAGGGCAGCAGATCTAAACAACTTAAAAAATAAAGAATCTCTTTACCAACCAAGGAAAACAGGCTCAGGCTACCAAAGCTCTCCTGTTTGGCAGCCACTCCTACATTTCCAGAAGGCTCAGACTCACACATGTGGTGTTGCCCTGTCCTGTCTCACTCAAGGCAGGAGTCACAGCCCTGCTTCCTCTGTTCACAGGCAGACCCAACTCAATGCCAGAGATTAATTGCTGAATTATCTTTTTTACTCTTGTTTGGAAGGTTCCCCTCTCTCTCCTTCTAGTTCTGAAATTCAGAAGGATGAGCCACCAGAAGCAGCAGAGGCTTGGAAGCAGCTGGGAGGAAACAGGAATAAATTAGGCAATAAACTTCCAAGGACTGAATTGCAGTTATACAATATTGAGGAGCCTTTCTCACACACACTTCAATATTGATACATTTTGTCCCTTGGAACAGGGTGTCACTGACCCCAGGCTCAACTTCTGATCCCTAAAGATGCTCATAATTTGGGGTACTCCTGCTGTCTAGCTTGTGAGTCCAGCCTGGCAAACACCAAACGGAAGCAGCACCAGGAAGTCCCAGGTATTATGAACAAATTAGTTACATGTCAGTTCCTCAGAAATATTTAGTGTACCAAACACTATTGCTGCCAGGAGTGAAAGACTAGCATAACATTAAATATTCAGCAACAACAAGTGGCTGTAGAGAAATTGAATAGGAAATATACTAAGCAGAGACAATTATGATAAGCAGGATAAAATGTGTAACCGTATTTTAGAAAAATCACTTTTTGTTTAGAGGAAGAAAACACAATGTAGGTAAAGTGGTGACAGCATGAATTTATATAAATGTAAGAAAATTAAGGTGGAAACAAAATATGGAAAAGCTTGCAGGTAAAACATATATGTCCGATGAGCGAAGGAGGGGAAAAGGGAAGAAAGGATCTTCCCAGAGCAAACATGAAAGATAAATCGTGCAGCAGAAAAAGCAAAAAGAAGGATAGTAGTCAATAAAGACTTGTTTATATGAATGTTTGGGGCATATATAGATATATTTTCATTAAACATAATAAGGTTAATAATGGACAATTGAGACATCACGTTAGAATCCCCTCTATTGATAACGTAAGGCACATTTACAGCACGACTGATTTTGATACACGGTTTTCCTCTTAATATTTATCCCGAAGTTCATTTTTCTTAACACTAGAAATTAGAAGATAAACGGGGATAGTGGAGTGCCAGCACCACAGCTGTATCTGGTATCAGAATTCAAGGCTGTATTTCACACATAGACCATTCTTACCCTACCCTGTACAATTACCCCGGACAAGTTTTGTAAAGGAAAGCAAACAGAATGGAAGGCTGCTGCCGAAGCCTTTTGTGTATGAGCTGCCGCACTGCTGATAAGGACGTGATTAAACGGAGCCGCTGTTGAATTTCCCCGTGGCGCAGTCGGACTCCGGCGTTCCCTCACACGCGAGGCGCTGCCCCGAAGGCCGGCCCTGGCCCCGGGCTCGGCCCCGCCGCAGCTGTCAGGGCTCCGGCCGCGGCCACAGCGGCACAACCTGCGCTTCCCTGGGCACCAGAAAAACGTCGGAATAAACCCAGAAACATTTTACCTCGGAATTCAAGCCTCCCTGCTGCTATGGGCAACTTCTTGCGCCGTCGTCTGAGGAAACCTCACGGTTAGCTAGGGTTAAAGCTACGGGATAGAAGCAGGACCTCATGGCCGACCCAGTATAACTACTACCACAAAACCGATACCGATTTATAGCCAAGCTTCTGTTTCCACAAATTTAGCTCTTGAGCTCCGCGGGAAGCGGAGCGGCCCCTCAGGCGAGAGGGGCATCAGCCACCTGTGCGGTCGCGGGGGCAGCGGGAGGCGACATGGAAAGC
>VZTX01026946.1:0-37529 GCA_013400915.1 Pardalotus punctatus | reverse complement strand
CGGCGGGGCCCAGGCGGAAGCGCGGGGAGCGGGGCCGGTGTGCGGGAGGGCGGCGAGAGGCGCCCGGGGCCCGCGGGGCGGAGGGCGGGGGTGTGTGTGTGTGTGTGTGCGTGATGAACTTGGTTCTCAGTAGCGCTTCCCATCAGGCTTTCGGGGCCGCTTTCCCTTCCCTCCTCCAGCAGCCCCTGGGGGCTTGGGGCAGTGAGAGGCGAGGGGGCCCTTTCCTCGTCGGCTTCTACCGTTCGAGCCCCTTTCAGGGGCAGGACGTGGTTAAGACTTCACTGTACTTGGTTTTTCTTTGTCTGGCAATAATTTTCCCTTAGTCGAGGTTTCGTATTGGAAATTGACCTTTACGACCCAGGCATCCCCCCTGTGGCAGTTCCAGATAGGAGGAGAATCCTTTTGAATGCACCAGAAAGTTGTTTGTGGAAATCTGGTTTGAAAGCACAGTGGAGCAGTAAACTTAAGTTGTACTAAAAGATTTCTGTGCAATTGCGAGGATTTGAAGGGAATTTTTAATGCCCTACTTGAAGATATGATCCTATTTTGGGATTTGGTGCTGTTAGCGCTCATGCTTGCTGTAGACAGTGACAGTGTTGGAGTTTTTGGTGGTGTCTCGGATAATGTGTGGCTGTTTGAGCCTCAGTCCTTTTAACAGCACTCTGTGTTCAGTAAATACTGTGCTGCAAATGGGTCAAGTGGCAAACTTGAGTTCTAAGAGCTTTGCCCAGTGTCAGTGCCTGAGGTGGAAAAAATTCTCCTGCCTGTGGCTCAGTGTGTCAGACAAGGGAAGCACAGAGCTGTGCAGGTGGGGATCAGATGGAAGCTACGGTGTAGATGTACATTTATATGTACATAATATGTTAACCCTGTAGTGTAAATATCATGGAAAAACTGCAATAAGTAAATACTGCATTAAAAAATCCTAACACATGAAGTATTGAATCGTATTCTTCTTAACTGTTTCTGTCCCTTTTCAAGGTCATATGCTAGGAAAAGATAAAAGATTTATTTTAAGCTTTTGCTGAGTAATACAGACTTGTGAAACATATGTCTCTCTGCAGGTTGAAGAGTGTGTTTCAGAATTTTTCCACTTGGGAAAACTAAAGTTGAAGCAGTAATGAACTGCTTTTAAATTAAATTACATCCTTGTGAATGTAACTTAATGTTTTCACACATTAAGAAATTATAATTGTATCATGGGTTTTTTGAGACTAAAAAAGCTGAGATTTTTTTTTTAAAGTTGTTATTACTCTGTATTTTCACTTTGTGGCAAAGTGCACATTTCTTAATTTCTTTTTTTTTAATCTTGATTTGAAAAATACAGATTTTGTTATGATAGTTTGCATTAAGCAGAATTTTACTGGCTTTCATCAGGCTTCTAAAAGGAAATATTGTGATCATTTTAATATTTACTTCTCTAACAATAATGCCTCTCTTTAATAACAGATTCAATGGGGTCTTACATTCGTAACTGTAGAAATAAGGCAGAATCATATCTTTAAAAAGGGGTAAAGGATATAAAAAGCTGTCCCTACTTCTAATTGCGGAATCCTACACGGTAAAATTTCCAGCTCTTTGGAATAAACGTTTTGCAGTCATGTGAAAGTAAAATTTTACATTATTTACAAATAAAGTTTGTTTTCTTTATGTGGGAAATGGAGGCAGTGTTACCAGCCTTAGCACGGGCATCAAAGCATCCTCTTTTTTCTCTCCACTTGATGTTTTTTATCAAGTTATTTGTAAGTTTCTTTATGAGGTTACTTAGTGAAGTTGGCTTTTATTTCAGTTTAAACAGGGTGTATTTCAGTTTAGTTTGGAATTCCTGTTAGAAATACCCTGATCCAGACAAACCCTTTCTTGTCCTGATTTAACTGAATTGGTTAAAAGGAAACTGAAGGTCCTGTTGTCTGTGGGCAAGTTTTGATCCTTTGACCATTGGTTCTCAGACCTGTTTGAGATGATGCTGTGCTTTAGTGTCCGTTTTGTGAACAGCTGAATTATCTTCCCTCCTTTTGCATTTGGAAACAGTAGTTGCTTTACTAAAAACAGCATTAATTTCCCAGCTTAGAACGATCCATAATGGATCACAGTCAACTGACAGTCCCTGTTCTTGTTTCAGTACCTGCTGCAAGTGACCTTGGTACTTGCCAGAAGCGTAAAGCAATCAGACACCAAATTGTCTGATGGTGTAAATGAATTGTGCTATTTTGGTATCACAGCAGATGTGTTCATTAACTTCATGAAGAAAACTTACCGATTGGACCCTTGGTTGTGATATGTTGAGGCATTTTTTCTGCCCTTTCATGATATAAAGCCTGTAAGAAACACATTTTGTGGTAAGCAAGAGCAGTCATAGTTGAGTTGTGACCCCTGATTTGTGGCATCTTGAACAAGAAGTTGCTTTGTGTTGTAAAGCTGGTGAAGTAACCTTGAACATGATAACTTGGAGTTATTTGGACATTGTGATGCTTCACTTAATGACTTTTGTGATAATTGTTTCAAAGTAATCACCATACTAAGTTAGATACCTTTTATCATTATAAGACTGTATTTCTGGAGGTATAAGTTACCTTGGATAACACGTGTTCCTTTTTCTTAGAACCAACACAGATATACAGATTTCTACGTACCCGGAATCTAATAGCAGTGAGTAATTGGTTTTATCATTCCTCTAATTTGGACTTGAAGGGTATTTTAATTAAAGCATAACCTTTTCCTTTTTTTTTTCCCCTGCAGCCAATATTTTTGCACAGAACTCTCACTTATATGTCCCACAGAAACTCCCGAACAAATATCAAAAGGTAAAATTGTCTTTGTAAAGTAATCCTAAAATATTCACCGAGTAGCAGAAGTCCAAAAAACAGTGGAGGGTGGCCTCCTGTTTTATTTTTGAAGAACTTTAAAATGCATACATCAGTGTACAGTTGATTTCTGAGACCTAAGTGAATTTTTGCAAAGTTAGGAGTATGTGTAGCTTTATCCATGTGACTTCCGTTGATACTGGGAGTATTCAAATGTGGAGAACTGTCTGCAGAATCCTAACTAATTCTCCCATGTTTGTTTTCTATTTTGAAGGAGAATTTATTTTAAAAAAAACAAACAAAACTGTATTACATCCCAACTCTTGTAATCAATGGTGCTTAATCATAATCATATGAAACATTTTATTTTAAACTTTAGCCTAACCACTTGTTTTAGGAAAACCCAAAACCCAAATACAAAACCAATAGTTTTGTAAATTAGTCTTGAAAGAATCCAGTAATTATTTCTGCAGTTATTTTAAAAGCTGAAAAATTAAGGAGATCTGTTTATAGTATATTACAAGAACTCCGGCAAGTACTTTAAAAAGGTTTCTTTGAACTGGGTACGCCTGAGAGATGGGCTTCAGTATTGATATTGCAAAACAGTCATTCCTGTCATGTGGGGTGCTACAGCTGCCTGTCAATGGACCTGAAAACATAGAAACGCTGCAGAGGGATGAGTGCAGTGTACATTATTTATTAGCAGAATCACAAGGCCCTTTCAGTTACTTCCCCTTCACTGAAAATCATTTGTTACAGCTCGGATTTTTTTTTTTTGTAACCTGAACATTTAGTTTAAAATATTTTAGCACTGAAGTTCTTATCGCTTGGAAACAGTTGCTGTGGGGCTTAAGTACAACAGCTATGCAACAAAATGTGATTATGCAGGCAATTCTAATTTAAACTTTGTATTTATATCTAAGGCAGGTCATATTTGCATTATCTGTTGATCAATAGAATTTGCATATTTTTATTTAAATGAAAAGAGCTATTTTATTGCATTGTTGGATCTCTTGGATATTGTTTTATGTTCTTCCTATGAGCTTTAATGCTACAATGTAAGTTTTTATTATAACTGAATCCATAACATTCAACTTCAGGTACTTAGGGCAGCTAATGATCAGATTTAATTCTTTTTTTTAAACTTGAAGTTGCAGCTTACTTTTTTTATATACAAGTTACCAAAATGAATTTTTTGCTTATTTTAAAGAAAGTCAGAACCAAATTTTAGAAAATTATTTTCACGGTGTTTAATTTTTTGTGATTTGGTTTCTCTAACTGGAGTTGTACAACAGGAAGTTTTTGTTATAACTTAGATTAATTTATTGTTGATTGAAATGGGTATATTACCTGAAAATGTTTTGTTGGGTATCTGCTGTACTTGCTGGGAAACAAGAAACAATTCTTTTCCCATACATTGTTATCCATTGTTCCAAATTCCATTTGATTCAGCTACACAAGTAGTGCTTGGTTTCTGTTAGAAATCTACTGATTTTTAGTAGTTCTCTTAACACTTTGGTTTAGAACTGTGATTTTACTTGGGTAGTGTTCTAACAACAGAGATTACAGCTGTTTCTCTCCATGGTTCTGGCAATGCTGACGGACTGAAATCATGCTGGTTATTGGGTCTGGGAGGATAAAGTAAAATATTTCAGTATGTTTTCTGTATAAAAACATGGTAACGCAACAGAAGCGAGTGAGCATAGTTGAAAGGGAAAAAGCCAGAAGGTAATTGTGAAGTGCATTCCCCTCTGCGTTCCCTCCTTGTCCTCTCCATGCGCAGTCAGTGCTGTGGCCCTTCTCTTTCAGCCTAGTTAAAACCACAGAAGCTGTAATTTAAAGGTAGTTTGGACCGAAAGATTGGCAAAAGAGTCTGAGCTGCGCTTCCCGAGGGGATTAGCAGGATCCTTGTTTGTTGATCTGTGCTGGTAAACGCTTTCAGATATCCACAAGACCTGAATCACTATTCTTCATTCAGTAGAAGTAGCTGAGGTAAATGATCTTGTTGTTTTGGTGAAAAGGGGGCTTCAAAAGAGCAAAAATATCTGAAGTAGAGAAGATCATACTGAGGTTTATATTAATAAAAATCTATGCTGCTGGCTTCAGTACCGTGAAAGTGTTGGTAGAGCTCTCTTTTGCAAAGAAGTCTTTTTTGGAACTGCATCACTGTTAGCGTGCTTATGTGGACTATACACATATATTAATTTATTCCCCTAGAACTCCTAAGTTTTGCCAGTTTTAAATTGTTGATAATTGTTTTGATTGCCATTTCAATAAACAGTATCATAAATAAAATATTAAGATCTACTCTCCAAACTTTAGAGAACTCACTTAAAGAACAATAATAACTATAACTCCACATCTTTTACCTCCAGCTCTATGATAGTTCGAGAAAAATGCCAGAAAAATGTATCACTTGGAGGTAGAGAACTAAAACTACATTTTTACCAAGAAATTATCTATTGATATTGCCCCACATGTTTAATACTGAGAAAGTGTTTAGAAAACCTAGAATGTTTAGAGCATAGGGAATGGTCATAGGGAATAGTTAATGGGCACGTGTCAACCTGGGCTAAAAAGGTATTGAAGTTGCTGCTTATTAGAGAGGTGATGGGCTTTGGTCAGCCAATACTTGATGGAGAACTGAGCTGAACTTTCTGCTTCTGGGTCTGTCTTCAGGTGTTAGTATATGATTAGATCAAATGATGGTGTTGGAAAGAAGTTGCTGTTCATAAAATCGCTTCACGTACTGTATTTGGGTAAAGGAATAATTATTTATTGGCAAAATAATGGCATGCTACGATGTGGCTTCTAACACTTTGCTAATTATTACTTTCCTTGTCTGGAATAAGAGTGGGTGGAGAAAGGAATGCACAAGATGCACATACTTGTTACACGAGTAAATGCTGTCTTGAAAATCCTCAGTGTGAGGGATGGTTATTCCAAAAACTTAATTTTGTCTGTTTTGCATGGGAACATGGTAACATAGATGGTAATACATTTTAAAGGAATTTCTGCTCTTAAAAGTTAACTTCAAAGGCAAAATCTTTTCTTAGTTGCTATTTTTAGTTGCTCTGAAAGATATTTTTTTTTAGGAGGACTGTCTTGTTTTGACTAACCTGAGTCTGGATTTAGCAAACGTTGTGCCACTGTTCTTTTTGGATCAATAATGGTTGCATACTAAATACAAGTTGTGTCAGATATTAGTATATTTTGTGAAAGATGGTTAACTTTCCCCCATTCTGGGATCATGTTTGTCTCTTAGCTGGTTTTTGGCTCCGATTCCGATCATGACATAACTTTGCTCTAAATGTGTTTTAAGCAATTCCTCAGTCTGGAGAAAGCCCTCTAAACTTGCTGTTCTGCTGAACAGTAGCTGATTTTGATGAGCTGGAGCAAAGTGCACGCAGAGACATTTTTGCCTTAGAATCTGAAACTTTTAACAAATTGCTCTGTTCTTAACATCTCTTGCTTTAAAGCTGAGCACTGCAGTGTTCTTTTAACAATCCCACATTTTAGTGTAGGTGAGTCAGTTCTTCAGTCTGTCATATGTGTGAATCTTGGGCTGAGTAGAGCTTTGAATCAGTGATTGTTTACTACACAAATCATAATTGTTTTTCTCCTTGTTATCTGAGTACAGCCCTGTGGTTTTTGTTGCCCAGTGTTGCTGTTGAGTCACCTCGTGATGTGTAACTCAATCATTCACGAGCATTACGTGTAGGCTGTGGGCAGTGTGACATCAGTGTTTCTTCAGTCAGGATATTTCTGTAGACAAATGCTTCCCCCTTCCCCAGAGCATGTTGTTGTTCCCCCTGCAAGAAATCCAGTGTTTGGCAACTGTTTATGTTCTTCTTCCTCCATTTTTCTAAGGTGTAAAAGTAAAGGAAAGGTGCCCTTGCACTCCTGTGTTGTCACTGTAGTCAAATGCAATTTTGTGGGCATCTAGATCCAAGCATTAACTGCCCTTTAATGAAAAATGGAAAGCCTATTCTGTGATGTGTTGAGTAACTTCTGCTCAAGAGTGAGCTTTATTTAGCAATGAACATGTAATTGTATGTATGGTAGAACAGGCTGAACATATGAGCATGAACAGACTGATGTCAGAATTACAGAGGGGAATGATTTGAAGTGATTATTCTCTATGACATTGTTGTCATTGGTTGTCATTGTCCTCTGTTCTCCTGTGAGTGTGCTACAAAAGTAGCTTCAGAATTCATTGCTCTTTGTATTGTGTCCATTTAATAGAAATGTGTGGCAAAATAAGGGTTTGGGTTTTTAATTAGATTTTTAACTCTTATGTCCTATAAGGTTTTAAGGGTTTTTCATTATTATGATCAAGATTAAAATAGTAATGACTGAAGGGCTGACATGTCAATTCCTGGTATGTATAAGTGTCACTAAAACAGGACGATCTTCTTTGACAAAGCTGAAATGTGGTTAAACGTTCATTGCAAGGGTTTCGATATGTTGCTGTTAAATGAAACTTCTTATGAGCAGTAGGATTACTGTTGCAAGGTCTGGGTTTAAGTCCTTCTATTATTTTTGATACTGCTTGAGAAGCAGTTGTTCCTCTTAAAACACAGGCATGATACTAGGTCTGAAAAAGTATATATGTGTTCCAAGAGTGTTTTCTGAAGAGAAGGCTAAAATAGTATATATAGACAGTTTTAGGTGGAAACCAAGTCAAAGTTCAGGCTGAGTAAATTTTCTTGCTCTAAGCTGTGGGTATAGTGGCTGTGTAAAACTATTCTTTTTGCTTTTTCCTCACAGGAAAACATTCAAAGTAGATGAGATGTTATCAAAAGTAGAGAAAATGAAGGGAGAACAAGAATCTCACAGGTACTGCCCTGCTGTTTATTTGTGTGTGGGGGTACAGATGAGCACATGCATCATTTGCATGGGCTAAATCAAAAGTCCTTTCGATTGAAAAAGTTAAAGTGGTAAAGAGTCATTATTAGAAGCAAGATATTTGCTGTTTGAAGTGTTGCTTCCAGAATCTTAAAATGTGTGTATGTATGTTGGTCATTTAACTTGGAGAAAAGCAGTATTGGGATAAACTTTCAATATTTGTTGTGGTATCTCCTAAAATGTGTATAGAAATCTCAAATATGTATTTGCCTTAACTTTGTTTTTAAGAGTGTCAGTTGTGTCAGTGAGTAATCTTTGTATATTGGAATTAAAAGTAAAAAAAAATGAGGTGGATGTGGGAAAATACCATGAAGTTTTTTCACTTGGGGTTCATGTGTACTTGCTATTTTTAACCTGTTCTTCTCTCACAGTGTTTGCAAATCTTTAGACTACTTCAGAGGCAGCCATGCTAGATACAGTGTAGTCTGAAACTAATGTATAAATTTTGTGTTCTAAGAGGTTTTGTGGATTTACTGTATATTATTTTTCTTAATTATAAATTGTGGCTAGTTGCTTTGTTGAAACAACATAGAATATTGACTTGTGTGTTTTTGTGCTTTCAAAACTATCAAAAATGTGCTTTAGCATGGAAAAGTAACATGGATGAATGATGCAAGTTGGTGTAGATACATTCCTTTGAATGCTCAGTCTGGAGGGCACTTTCGTTGACCAGAGCTCTTGGGAATGTTTGTGTTTAAAAATAGGTGTGGAGTGTCAGGTTGTATCTGACTGAGAAGTGAATGTGCACAAAATTGTGTCTGGTGGTGTAGTGAGATAGATGATACTTTGTTCAATGTGTACTTCAGAAATACCAAGTGGTTTTGAGACCCTTTTAGATCTAGGTTTATGAATACTTGTTTTAAACGGAAATGTGCCCTGAATTTTACAATTTGAAATAAGATGGGTCTGTGGTCAGCGGAATAGTCTAGGCTGTGAAACAAAACAGATGCAATTGTTATTTTGATTGCATATGTTATGAATTATATGGACTTGATGTAAATTATAACCTTTATTTCTAAAGGTGCAGGTACCGCCTTGTAAAGATTCTCATTACCAAGTTTAAAATACTTGTTGGTTTGGTTTTCTTTTAATCTACACCAAGCCCATAGTTCAGGGTGAAATTCTAGAAAATTTCCACCAAAACTGAATTCTGTTGCTGATGAATGCGCAGCAAATGTGTTTGCCTGCCTTTGAGGGCAAGATCACCTCTCCTCAGGCAATGTCCTTCTTCTGTAGTGTTTAAATATTTTTTTTTAACGTATCAAGTCATAGCGTACACAGAGAGAATGAGTCTGTAAAGAGAAAACTGGTGTTCAACTGCATCAACTGCAACTGCTGTACCCAGGCAGTTTCCAAGTTAGAAGGATGGACTGAATTTTTAAGAGTTCTGTACTGACTGTCAGTGAAGTGGTTGCTGTGAGAAGAAAACACTGATTTGTTCTAACATCTCCTTTTTTTCTTTTTTTTTTTTTCTCCTGTTTAGCTTGTCTGCTCATTTGCAACTTACATTTACTGGGTTCTTCCATAAAAATGGTATGTTTCCCAATTCATTCATTACACGGGTAATTTGTATAACACCTTTGAAATTAGTAGGGATCTGTGAGAGGAATATTTGAATGCTTTTAATCTCTGCTGTTTGGATGCAGGTCTTAATTTACTTGTACAGCCTGTCTCATTAGTTATAATTCAGTAGTGCTTTAAAAATGTTGTAGTGTAATTGTGATGTTGAGAAGATAAGCTTTCAGGGTTTTAGTCAAAACTGTGATTTGGAGAAATACTACCAGTCATCATCCATTCAAACAAAAAAAGATGTTGAGGAGAGTGATTCTTTCCTGGAAAATGTGATTTTCTGGGAGTGTTGGTGTTTGAACACGTTGGTGTTTGAAGTAGCTTTTAAAAAACCCACAGCCCTCCAATAGTTGGAAGACTCAGTGGTTTCTAGTTTAAAATAGAAGTGTAACAAAAAATTTTGTTAAATTGAGTCTAGAAATGAAGGAAAGACTGTATCAATGATATAAAAGCAATAGAAATCCTATTTTAGTGTCTTGAAGTCATTCCGTGGTGTCTTTCAAGGACATAAGGATTTGCCTCTCAAAACTGGAATATTGGACTTCACAGATCAGAATGAAGAGTTCTGTTGCTCTAAGAGCAAAAGCTGTTTGTCCATTAAAACAAAATATTTCTGTTTTTTTGGTTGGCATTGCTGATCATAGTACTGGCAGCAGCTGCCTTGAAAGTTCCAGGCTCTAGAAAATTTATTGTGCAGTCTCTGAAACCAAGTCTTATTTTTAAGCCTTTTTCCAGGTTCTTTCAAGAGCCCTCTAACAGCTACTGTGCATATATTTAACCTTGCATAATATTTAAGGTGGGCAGTGATTTTAATTTTGTTTTGTTTTCCAGTATGATAGCATCTGGATCTTAAACCCAAATTTTAGGCTTGCAAGCTGTAAAGAAAAAAATTGGAAAAAATAATTTGACTCATCTGTAATTGGTGTATTCTGACTGTCCTTAAATCTACCCATAACTTTTCTGTTACAAAAAGGTAGCAAGCTTGCTCTTCTAAACTTCAGAGATCAGCTGTGCCTTTTAATCTGCTAACATTAGAATAATTAGGAAATATTCTCAAGTGGGAATTTGTAGTAAGTTTGGGGAGAATTGAAACTAAGAATGTGGTTAGAGGTCTTTGTACCTGGAGGTGCCTGTGGTTAAAAAGTAATTACAGATGGATTTATATAATTGAATAGATCTTTGCTTTTTATGAACTTAAAATGCTTTTCTGTTTAGATAAGCCATCACAAAACTCAGAGAATGAACAAAATTCTGTAACCCTGGAAGTACTGCTGGTGAAAGTTTGCCACAAGAAACGAAAGGTAAAAATGATTTGGCAAACTATTAATATATATTAAAGCAAAATGTTTGTTTTTTCTGTACTTGTGTTTTTTACTTCGATCATTTCAATTATTGCAGATTTTAGCTACCATGAATGATAAGCAATTTAATATTTATTTTTGAAGCATCTTTGAATTTGCTTGCAGTTTTAGCTGTGCTTGTTTCACATCAGTTGGCAAATTATCTTCATGACTGTGGGAATACGAGAGGCTCAGTGATGCTCTAGTTTTTAACTGGAAAGATTTGCAGTCAGAACTATGTGTTCTTGCAGTCAGAACTATGTGTTCTTCCCTAAGAGTGCTAAGCTGCTTGGACATGCTTTTAAGAATTAGTATTGTTTCTAGCCAATTTTGTTAATTGTCATAGTATGGATAAATATGGTGAGATCAGGAGGTGCTAATGGTTATTCCAAATGTTTTGCTGCAAGTTTCATATTTAGGCCATCTTGTCTTGTTTTCCCAATTCTACACAATGTTCAATGATCTCTTTGAGAGGTACTGAATATAATAAATCCTAGGTAAGTGGTTCTTTATCTCACTGATAGCACAAAGTGCACTTTGAAATATTGCAAGGAGAAGATAGGAAGCCCTTGAAATATATATATATAACCAAAACATTTAATTTCTTCAGGTAAACAGAATTAAATTAGTATTAATGACTGTTCTACAATCTTTCTAAGTGCTTCATGTTAGTGTCATTTTCATCACATAAAGAAAGATGGCTGCTGCCAGAAGGGGTTATAGAATGCCAGTTTTATTTACACTTACAAGTATCTGGGTTTGCATTTAAAATCTGGGATTGTTCCAGACTTTATTTATATCTGTTACAAGGCTTATTTTTAAAAAATTGGCAGGACAAATATAATTCAGAAGCGACATAAATTTAAACACTTAGCGCCATTACCTCGAAGTCTAAAAAGCCTAACCTTATCTTTCTTGTTTTGCTGCAGGATGTCAGTTGTCCGATAAGACAGGTTCCTACAGGTAAAAAGCAGGTGCCTTTAAACCCAGACCTCAGCCAAATAAAACCAGGCAACTTCCCATCACTTGCAGTTTCCAGCAATGAGTTTGAACCAAGCAACAGCCATATGGTGAAGTCTTACTCATTGTTATTCAGAGTCACTCGCCCAGGAAGGAGAGAGTTTAATGGACTGATCAATGGCGAGACTAATGAAAACATTGGTAACTTCAACCTTTAAATCTGCTTTTGCAAGGTGTATCTGGTAGTCACATACAGAGTTGTCTTGGTGTGCAGTGTGGGTCACACTGTGACGAGGGCCAGTAATAACTGAGTGATTGAGCTTTTATTTGTTGGCAGCCTCTTTTGCGATGGGGCTGAAATTCAGCTGGTAGCTAGAAATTGTGCTGCTGTTTTTGTATAAATTTAACACCAGTTGTTCCTAACATGGTGGTGAAGGTGTGAGGCAGCACTGTTGGAGGGTGAATAGTTCAGGAGAGCCCTGTGGTCACTGGTCATTATTCCTCCACCAGCCCTGGTCACTACTGACTCAACTGTAGGTGCTGTCAGTGTCTCTCAACAAAACTAAATGACAAGCCAATAGAGAAGAAAGATAGCTCAATAACAAATCTTTAAAAGCTGTTTTCTTAATCTTACTGAGACATGTTAAAACACAGATGTTACAGCCTTGGAGAGTGCATGTAGAATGAAAAACTCTATTTCTCACTACTTTATAGCCACAAGAGGAGGAAGATCAAATCCAAATTCTTTATGCTGACAGGATAATACGATGAACCGATAAATACTTGAGAACATACCTAAAGTATGATTACTGTTAAGCTAAGTGCTCTTTCCGTTGCATTGTCCTTCTCTATTGTGTGGCATACCTGACACAATCAACAGCCAGTTCTATTTGTGAGTGCATAGAGACTGTTTGATCTTCTGAATCTGTGCCTATAGAATGATTGAATACCATATTTCTCATGTGCAGATGTCAACGAGGAGCTTCCAGCTAGAAGAAAAAGAAACTCTTCAAATCGTGAAGATGGGGAAAAGACATTTGTAGCACAAATGACTGTATTTGATAAAAACAGGTAATGTTATTAAAAACAAACACAGCTTCCATTAATCGTTAGATATTTGTTTGATAATAAACTTAATGTGTTCTTTGTTACAGTGTAGGTTGTCTTTGGCTGCCTTTTGGTTGTTATTGACAGTAAAAACTTAGGCTTGTTGTGTTTTTTTTAAAACCTACACGTTTCATAACACATTTTATACTGAGACCTCTTCAGTGATTATTGTAAATAATTTCCATCTGTGAACCTGAATATTGTCCTGTTAATTTACATCCATTTGTCTGTTCCTTGCCAGTTTTTTGACAGATGTAATTTCTGTGGTTCTGTTCAAGATCAGTAACAGCATCATTAAACAGTAAAACAAAGAAAAGGTCGCTGAAATACCCTTACTTGCTTACCTTCTGTTCCATGCTCAGACTGTTGCTGATGTAGTCACAGATCTCATTCTGCTGGCAGCTACAGAAGACATCAGTTCTCCATCACTACAGGGCAATCAAACAAGTAATTAAAATTGTAACAGGCTTGCTCTATCATGTAGTTTAATTATTTATTATCATGACACTTCCTAATGTATTTCAAAGAAAGTGGAGTGGAGTGAACTCACGTGTCAATACCGTAGAGCACTCCAGGTAGTTCAAAAGATAAGGACCAGACCATTTCCTGCGTGGGCATTTTGGTTGGTTGTGCTGCAGAGGATCATAGTGCCAACAGCCAAAACAGAGTGTATGAAAATAAAGAGTTCTTCCCGTGGCAAATGCAGGTCCAAAGTTGATGTAGGCATCTAGAGGATTTCTTTATCAATAAAAATGGAGCTGGAAGAAAAAAGCTGCTTAAAACAGCTCCACCTAATTCTGACAAAATGGTTATTTACATAATATACAAATATAATTTTAAAATTTGTATATTTTGAGAAGAATTTGGTTTTTAAAAGAAATGTCCTTCTCTAATAATGTATCTTCTTAGAAGTCTTGACAATATTTTGGTTTTTTCTGCTACTCAGTTCCACTGGAGAACATTATTATGCTAAACATGAGACGAACCATTAGGTAGTTTTGTAGTGATGATACATAAGCAAGGACATTCTCAGTCATGCTGCTGTATAAATGAGAGTGATTTGCTGGAGAACCAAATCATACATAAAAATGTACATATTTTCGGTTTAGTCTTTAATGTTTTTCTTTGTTATGGATGGTGTTTGCCTAAGATTCACACCTAGTCAAATCTGCCTGAAAGCATACCTTTAGCTTCGTGGAAATTTAATTACTGTGAAATTTTAATAGGTAAACAATAAAGAAGAGCTGTTTTACAGGTAATACATATTTTGTTTTGACAGGCGCTTGCAACTTCTGGATGGGGAATATGAAGTGGCCATGCAGGAAATGGAAGAGTGTCCCATTAGCAAGAAAAGAGCAACGTGGGAAACGATTCTGGATGGGAAAGTAGGGATTGCTTTAGTGGCCAAGAGATCTGTCTTCACATAAAATTATCTGGATGATAAAGGTGGAACTCAGCTATAAGTGCTATCAGTGGCTGTTCCTCTAAAAATGGATGGAATTGAACAGAAAATAATTCTCTCTGGGAATGTATGAACATAAATTTCAGTTTACCTCTCAGTTTAGGAAGCTTTGGCTACACTGGGTCATTATTACAATACATTAATACATTAATACAGATGTTAACTACTGTAAGTATGGCAGCTGTGTCTTTCAGTGACTTCTGAATTTCTGACCTAGAAAATCAGGCACTTTAAATGCTATTCTAACAAGCTGGACATACCAAAAAGGAGCAAACTGCAGAATACTTAAGGGATAGAAAGAGGAACCCAGTGATTTCACAGGTGTGATTGTACATACATACCTTTGGAGAATGCTGATAAAATGTAGTGATGAAGAGAAGAGGCGATGTCAGTGTAGGAGGAAGGGTTGAGAAGAGAAATTGTTGGCCGAGGTGAATCAGCACTCGCAGATACAGTGACTGCAGTGACTGTATGTGCTTACATAGTCATGTTCACGTGTCCTGGGAGAGTATGAGTTGGAAGTGATTGCAGAGAACCACATGAAGATTCCAGATGGTTGCAAAGTATTTGAGTCTCAGCATGATGATACATTTATGAAAAAAGCAGAGATGATCCAAATTTTATAGTAAAAAATATAGTTATAAGCTCAATTACCCTGTTCAGCCTTTACCTGGATTAAAATAAATTATATCAGTCTACATTCTGTGAATATTTTCTCATGATTGTTTTTGTGAAGACACTAATTCTGCTGGGATTTTTTATTTCCCCCCCTCTCCAGAGGTTGCCTCCGTTTGAAACATTTTCTCAGGGACCTACACTTCAGTTTACTCTTCGTTGGACAGGAGACACAAATGATAAATCTACAGCTCCTATAGCTAAGCCTCTTGCAACGCGAAATTCTGAAAGCCTCCCTCAAGAAAACAAGCCCAATTCTGTTAAACCTACTCAGACTATAGGTAAGCAAACTTCAGTTTTGTTGCTGAATAATCATCCCTTGTGTGCTTGGGGCTCACTGGTGCAGCTGCTTCAGGTTATTCTCAACAGGAAAAGGCAAAAATGAGTGGGCCTTGTTGTATCCCTTGTTCTGTAATTTTATTAAGGTTAAAAGCACGGCAATACTGAAGTGATTATACACAATGCTTATAAATCCTGCTGTGAAATACATTGGGGCAAGTCTGTCAGGAGGATTTCTAGGATTGTCTGGTTTGCCCTCCATAAGTTTTTGGATTTATAGGTGCCCTGGTTTCAGGTGAAATAGAGTTAATGTTCTTCTCAGTGGCTGGTATGGTGCTGTGTTTTGGATTTAGGATGAGAATGATGTTGATAACACTGATGTTTTAGTTGTTGCTAAGCAATGTTTAGACTAAGTCAGGGACTTCACAGCTTCTCACACCACCCCACCATCAAGGAGGCTGGGGGACACGAGGAGCTGGGAGGAGGCACAGCCAGGACAGCTGACCCCAACTGGCCAAAGGGATATTCTAGACCATACGGGTTCATGCTCAGTATAGAAGCTGGAAGGAAAAGTAAATCAGTAGGAAATTCTGCCAGAGATTCTGATAGTTAAAGATCCAGTACGTCTTTTCCAATGGTATAGAAATTTGCTGTTGTCATTTTATTTTGGCAAATTTGCCAAGGCAGGTCAGTGGAATAAAGACTGCAAAGACTTTCTAAATACAGCAGCTTAAACTTTGCTGTAATTACAAAGTTCTGAAAGTAACTGGGCCATGGAATTGCGATTTCTCTGATGTGGTACAGGCTAAAGTGTCAGGCCTTCTCTCTTTTTCATACAGAAAGAAGATAAAATTTCCATTCTTCTCCAAAATATTAAATATGAACTAAGCACATCTTCTAAAAGATCTCCTTATGTCAGTAGAGCTGAGCCTTGTTTTCCCATCTTTTTCACCATTCAGAAGCAAGTAGGGTCATTATTTGGTTTCTCTTGAGGGTAGTTTTGTAAACCTGCTTAGTTCTGTGGGGTTTCTTGTTAATTGTGTGAAATCTAATAATATTATGAGATCAAAGTGTATGGAAGAAACTCAGAAGCAACTGAACAGTGCCATTACACACAAATAGGAAGTGTTCAAGAGTTAAAGCTTCAGTTACATATTTTGTGTGCTACTTGCATTTCTGTTAAGTCACTTGTGAATTTAAAAATTCTGAAATCGAATTTAAACAATGTGTTTGAATGCAGCAATCTAAAAGCAGAGATGGTTTTTATTTCCCAGCCACACTTGCTTTTAGCTATACATAAAGAATTCTCTGCTTAAACGGAGTAAGAAAAACATTGCATTTTACCTGGCCATTTCTAAGTTCACTGAAGGATTCTCCAAAACTGGAGATAATCTTTTGCTAGAAGTGGTGGGTTTGCCTGTAGGTTTATGAAGGGAGCTGAGCATCAAGACTTCCTTGTTGCTGGTAGGAGCTACTTATGTCAAAGGACACTTGAGTAGCCTGTTTCCTTCAGCAGCAGTGCCCTGCTCAGAACTTCCATACTTGGGTAAGAAACAATGTCAGTCTGTTCCTCTGCACCAAAGAAATGTGTGTCTGCATGTGGTTTTTTTCAGCTGTGAAAGAATCCTTGCCGACAGACCTTCAGACAAGAAAAGAGAGAGATGTTTTAAATGAACCTCGACAGAAGTTGCGAATATTTTACCAGGTATTGAAAATAATCGTTAGAGGAAAAAACCCAGAATCTAAATATGGTGCAGAATTAAAATGTTCACTTTGGAGCTGGGTAGAAATTTCTGTTTGCCCTTTTAGTGGATGCCTTTAAAGAGTCTCAGATTCACAGACTGAAAGCTGTTCCACAGACTACTCTTTACAGAAGTATTTTAGAAACTAATCTTCCTGGGGGCACATCTGATGTTCTGAAAGACAAAGGACATTTCTTGTTAGACATCCAGAGGGGCCCAGGTGGGTCTCCTATGGGAAAAAAAATACTGAAATACCAATGTTACACTGAGCTGATGTAGTGTTCCCAAGATGTAACTATTGCTGAAATTATGTCCAGCTTGGTTTTGGGTGTTGACCAGTTAATGAACAAAACTCCTTTGGTGCTAATGCTGCTCTGCCTGTTGCTCTCTTTGCATCAGTTCCTTTACAACAACAACACGAGGCAGCAGACTGAGGCCCGCGACGACCTGCACTGCCCCTGGTGCACACTGAACTGTCGGAAACTCTATAGTTTACTCAAACATCTGAAACTCTGCCACAGCAGATTTATCTTTAATTATGTTGTAAGTAATCTTTTTGTGGTTCAGCACTACGAAGCACTGTACAGTCTGTCACAGGTACTGCAAATGCAGGGAGTCTGTTTCCAGCTTAGTAAGTTGTAGGACTGTATGTACAGGTTAGGAGCTGCTTTCTGTGAATGTGTGGTACATGGAGGGGAACTATTGTGGGTCTGATCTTCTTTCATTTTTTAAATATAAATATATTAAATAATGCTGATCGCTGGAGGATGAATTCTGACTGGAGCTACTGTTTTTGCATGCTTTGATGTGGAAAGCAGTGTAATTATACTTGGCTGGAAGTCTCTTGAAGCTTTAGGAAATTTAGAAATGTTCTTGCTAGCAATGTGTTGCTGGTACTTTCCTTAATTTTATAATTAGTTCAGAGTGGTTTTATATAAAACAGTAAAATAGTACAGAGCAAGGAAGCATTAGTATAATTTGCTTCTAGAGGTTAAAAATTATTTGGGTGCTGTGAAAGGAAACTTAGAGCTCTATCAGGTTATTGACAGGTGATATTTAAGGATTTCAGAATGTAAAGGTTACTTGTTTAAACCTCCTGATGCATTGCCATTCCCATCTGCTAAGTGTATTTGCAATTGTGTGTCAGTATCATCCAAAAGGTGCTCGGATAGACGTGTCCATCAATGAGTGCTACGATGGCTCCTACGCAGGGAACCCGCAGGACATCCATCGCCAGCCGGGCTTTGCCTTCAGCCGCAACGGGCCCGTCAAAAGAACCCCGATCACACACATACTGGTTTGCAGGTAGGGAGCTGGGAAACGAGGCCTCTTTGTGGATTGTGGCCTATGAGCCAGATCTGTGAAACCTGGGGATTTGTGAATCTGTAGGTGCAGATACACGGTGCTAAATTTCACTGTCAGGACTAAATAAAATGTAACTGAAGGATGATTATGTCACCCGTGATTTTTCTACATCTTTTCAGCTGAGATACCCATTCATAACAATGTAGCTCTCTGTAACTGCCTTAGCCTAAAACTTTTCTTCCCCAAAAGGTGAGGTTTGAAGGGTTGGGTCAGGCGCTGTTGGGTTTTTAATGGGGATTATTTAATTGCTGGAGATTCCCCCCCCCCAACATTTTTGCAGACTGTATCTTAAAATAACTGGTATTAACCACTGAAGGTTGTCGGTATTTGTATCTCCGGTGCGATGGTGACAGCAGTTACCTCTCCCTTGCCAGGCCAAAGCGCACGAAAGCGAGCATGTCCGAGTTCCTGGAGTCCGAGGACGGAGAGGTGGAGCAGCAGCGGACGTACAGCAGCGGGCACAACCGGCTCTACTTCCACAGCGACACCTGTCTGCCCCTCCGCCCCCAGGAGATGGAGGTGGACAGTGAGGATGAGAAGGACCCGGAGTGGCTTCGGGAGAAAACCATTACTGTAATTATCCCATTCGTACAAAGTTATTTTAAGTGCATTGTGTTTTTACAAGTTGATCTGCAGCTGGTTTCAGGAACAATCGGGCATACGTTGTGAAAATTCTGCATTTTAAGAGCAGAACATTTTGCTGAACTACTATTGATGAAAATTCAGGGAATCCAAGTTTGTTTTTTCAAGTATGCCTTCAGTTTGAGAAGTTAGTTCAGTCCTCTTGTGTTCAAACAAGTTTTCATTGTTTGTAGCTGGTTTTCCCCTTCAAAGAGGAGATGCTGGAATCAGGAGCACACAGTTTGAGCTGTATATAGTAAGGATATAATTTATCATCACAAGTCTCTATATGAAATGACAATTTTCTAACTTTTTTGACTGCAGAGCCTGAATTTTCTACATATATTTGTGTGTAAGTTGAATTTTGGGTATGCTCTCACTACTTGGCAGCAGACATGCAGTTCTGATGGGTGTGTTTGTTTCTTTTCCTATTCTTCCTCCCAATCTCCAGCAAATTGAAGAATTTTCTGATGTTAACGAAGGAGAGAAAGAAGTGATGAAATTATGGAATCTTCATGTTATGAAGCACGGGTATGTTGGTGTGCTTAGTTTTGATACAAATAAAGTATAGGTTTGGTTGATCATTTTGCATTGCAAGTCACTAAATACTTGGAATTTGGTTGGCTCAGTTGTTTAGGAAAGGATCATTAAAGGATAATTTGACAAAAGCTTTTGAGACTTTAAGCTTTTAAAGAAGTTCTTAATGCCTATTAGCCTTTGGGCTTTTAAAAGGAAAAGCCATTGGAGATATTGGGAGTATGTAACAGCTGATCTCTGCAGTTACATTGATAAATCATGTGGTAGAGTATCTTCTTGTTTTTGGAAACGTTCTACTTGCATAATGACACCTTTCTAATTTGACAGGTTTATTGCTGACAATCAAATGAATCATGCCTGTATGCTGTTTGTTGAAAATTATGGACAAAAAATCATTAAGAAGAACTTGTGTCGAAACTTTATGCTCCACCTGGTCAGCATGCATGACTTTAACCTCATCAGCATCATGTCCATAGACAAAGCTGTGGCCAGGCTCCGAGAGATGCAGCAGAAGTTGGAGAAAGGAGAATCGGCCTCCCCGACAGACGAGGAATCTTCCGAGGAACAAAGTGGGACAGCAAACGGATACAGTGAAAACACCGCGAGAGAGAGGATTTCGGAAGTGGAAAGCATCTCAGGTGTCACCAAACAGAGCAAGAAGCAAAAGCTCTGAAGTCAAAAGTCAATTGTCATTCAACGGACAAGCATTCAAGTGACATTCTAGGGTGCATGAGCTCTCTAAAGAATTACACACAGAAGTACAGAGATTCCAAACAGGCACTGCTGGATGGAAATAAATGATTTCAACAAGGATATTGTTTAAACAGGGTTTTTATTCAGTTACTTATGCAAGTACTACATGTATATTGGTTTTGGTGATGTAATGACAATATTCTAAGAGTTTGAGCATGAAGAGCAATATAAAAATCTTTTTGTAATTTTAGTAATTAGTGTCTTAAGAACTTTATGGAATTTACATAATTTAAGTATATGTAAAACCGTTTTTATATTAAGATTTTTGCATCTGTATCTGGCTGTTTTTCCTACCATGAAGTTGTGAAACATTAGGGAAAGGGGATTGGGATACAGTTTCTGCTTTTCTTATTTAGAAATTCTCCATTTAGCTTTTTTGTGAAAATAACCTCTGACTATTTACAGTTTAACCTTGATCCTTGTATTTGAAATCATTTATCAACTGATCATAAATTACAAATCAATTTTTTTTACACTAAAAATTATCAAAGTTGGCAAACTTAGCACTTCCTTTGTCTTGTGCCTGTTTGGAAAGATCTTGGCTTTTCACGTTCCAGACACAGTGAAGTACCACCTTGGCTTTTTGAGGTTAACCAGCAGTTTGGGTTTCGTGGATAATTCTGATGTATTGATCGCCCAGTGTACCATTTTAAACTTGAACATTTAGCTCCTTTCTATTTTTATTACACATTTACACAGCTACAGAAAGGATTTGGGTGCAGCCCCTCCTGCCTGGGGTCGCCCATCCTGGGGTGCCATGCTAAGGCCGGAGCCTCGTGTCCGTCTGCAGGCGTCGCGACTGCCCGGGAAGTTCTCGCCTGAGCACAGACTGCAAGGCCAGGCCATGGGTTTAGCTTTGGCTTTCGAGATGCCACTCTTGAGGGAAAAATGCACTGTAAAATTGGACCAGAAAATGTGTTGCACTTCTTATGTAAGTATTCTGTGATGTATTGTATTCAATACAGATACTAAGATGCTGACTAAACTATATTTGAGCAGTTTTGCACTGCTGTTAACACATTTTATGCATACGTTTACAGATTTTTTCCAATGGAAAGTGGTTTCACTACTGGTACAGTATCAGCACCGAAGGGTTTTATTCCAGCAAGCACTGTGGTTGAGTGACATCACCTCAATTTTTTATTATCCTTAAAATATTTCATTTTTCATATTCTTTATTTATAAAGGAACAATGCTGCTGTAAATACAGGTATTTTTTGTTTTTTATTTCATTCCATCACCATGAGATGCAGTTCCCTATTTGTTGAAGGGGTATATAAGCTTTCTAATGGTGTCTTCAGAAATTTATAAAATGTAAATACTGATTTTGATGGTCCTTAAGATGTGTTTAACTGTGAGACTATTTAACTAATGGTGTGGATGTGATTCGTCATCCAGTATTAAGTTCTTAGTCACTGATTTTGTGTACAAAATAGGAAAGAGGGAAACTGCAGCTTTTCATTACAAACTTCTTGAATTGCCAGCTCTCTTGAGTTTTAGCAAACTCTAATTATGCCTCTGGATAGTACATCATGCATTTCTCTCTGGCTTTAATTTGCTAAAGCTGTGCACATATGTAAAAAATAGATTATTTTAGGGGAGATGTAGTTCTAGAATTATTGCTTATGTCATTTCTTAAGCAGTTATGCTCTTAATGCTTAAAAGAAGGCTAGCATTGTTTGCACAAAAAGTTGGTGATCCCCCCAAAAATAGTAATGAAATTACTTCTGTTCAGTAAACTTTGTATGTCATGTCAATTTATAATAAAAGCTGAAAAAATCCCCTTGTTTTCTATTTATAAAGATGCCTTTTCTATTTGTACCTTTGAAGATGCCATGTAAGCTGGTTTAAAAGAATTTGAATGGTACAGTAGATGTAAAAACAAAAGAAAACCCTCCCCCCAAAACAAGTTCAGCTGTTTAAATGAACCATTGTTTTTCATTAAATGTTTTATTTGAAATCAGCTTTTTGTACATGAAGTTCAGTCATACAAAATCTGCCATGATGGGTGTCCAGTCATTCCATGTGCAGAGGCCTCAAGCAGCATCTCTATAAAATCTTCTGCATGACTTCTAAAATTTGGATATGTGTTCTTCCTTTGCCAGATTGTTACAGCTCTGCTTAAAGGTATCTCCATACATTTCCAGGGTTTTAGCCAGATTTTAGTAACTTTCATTCTCCTTTTCCGGGGTAGAACTGAATACCTGAGAAGGATGTGTCAGTTTTGCTTTACTGTTCAGAACTGTGATGTATAGAAGTGCAAATGAAACGTATCACTTGTCATGTCAGTTACAGAACTAAGACTTGTGTACTTTATGCTGCAAGTGGTTATTTTTAAGGCATTTTACAAAGTATTTGGCTTATATGGAGTAAAGTTTAAATTGGTGTCTGTTTAAAATCCCACTGTTCTGGGGCTGCAGAGGATGGATGCTCCAGGTACTGTGGGATGAGTCAGGAATTGCATTGCTGGGCCAAGTGGTGACTGTGGAATGGCAGACACTGGAATCCTTTGTCCATGTTAGGATTTGGATCCTGAAGTGCAGAATGTGCCAGCTGGCCACTGCAGACAGGACTCAGGCCACTGTTGGCTGGTGTGTTCTTGTCCCCTTAACCTTGTCCAGGTTCTCCTCATCTGGTCTTTAGAGTGCTCGTGGTAGCTTTTAATGATGTTTATACTTGGTGATCACAACAGGTCTGTGAACCCCAACCTGGAACCTAACATGATTTAAATACTTAATTCATTAAATACTGTATTCAAAAGTGGTAGATGAATTGAAGTTGTTAACCTGCAGTGTACATTGCTCAGAGTGTGTCTTGAATGTAGTCTTTGAATTTTGAGGGGTGGTGTAAAGATTCACTGCCTGGAACGAAGCAGTCGCTGTGATTTGAGCTATTCTGATTATTTACCTTATCAACAAAACAAAACAAAACTCCTAAACCATACAATCCCCCAAACCGGCAATTTGATTTTACCTTTGGGAATACAGGAGCCATCCTGTGAGGGCAGTTTTGACAATGTTAAAATGTTAACTTGTTCCAAGTTAAGTATTTCTTAATTCACAGAAGTTTGGTGCCATCATTAACCAGTGTTTGAGTGGAGGGGTTCCCTGGTACAAATCTGACTGTGGTTTCACATCCAAGAAAACAAAGGCTTGCACATAGGTAAGTCCTTCCCTGACTCTGACCTGCAGTTTTTAGGCTGCTTGATTGGAGAGTGAAGCTGCAGCTCTGGAGGAGCACTTGGCATCTTGTCATGAAGGAAGCTCATGTGAATGGAGTATTTATGAGAGAAAGCTGCCAAGTCAGCAACTTCACTCACTGGTTTCACAAGCTGTTTTCCCTTTAAAAGAGACCAAAGAACTGGAACAGGCTCCAGGTAAAGCAGAGCTAAGGGAATGAAGTAAAGCTGTGTGTTAGTCCAGCAGGGACTTTATTTGAAGGTGATTAAATACCTCTGCAGCTGGCCAAAAACTACAGATGTGTAAGAGTTGCACCACTGAATACACCAGTAAAAGATGGGAACTGTAAAATGCAGAAGAAACAAATCCATGATGGAATGTTGAGGAAAGTAGTTCATAGATGCTGCAACAAATTTTATTAAAAGAATGGGAAAATTATTTTTGCAAGAGATGTCAGTTAAAATTTGGAAATAAAGGTAAGTGCACAGGTGGGAAAGCTGGGACTTCTCAGAAACAGAAGATTAAAAAGGGGAAAAAACTGGGGAGAAGCTCTTTAAGATGGCTGCAGTGCTCTAGAAATTGTTAGAATGCTGCGATGCTCAGCTTTATGCCCCAGTAAATAATTTCCCAGATCATACACAGTTGAGGGATAAAACTTTTATTTAAAAAAATTCAAATTTCTCTTGACATAAGTCTTAGTTGAGGTAAGTGAATGTACTAGCTTAGGAAAACAACTTTCAGGATTGGGTTTCATAAGCCATTAACACTCTGTTGCTTGCAGGGCTCCAAGAGCTAGAGGTGCAAATTGTACAGGAAGTGTCAAGTTTTCCATCCAGCTGAACTCTGCTGCGGAAGAACAGAATTTACCCCTTTTAGTCCAAGCCTCTTCCGCTTCTTTGCATCCTTTGTTCCTTTAGTGCTCGCGTCTCTTGCCCTGAGACTCTTCACTCACAAGGTGCAGCTCCAAGAGGTGGCTGAAAGTACCTCATTTGTGATTTGGACAGCGAGGCTTGTGCCAAGTTCAAATAAAACCAGCACAGCAACAACAAAAAACCGCACTGCTGGCAAACTGCCATTGTTCAACACACAGCTAAAGCCTGAAGGCAGAAAAACTTCTCTCACCATCCTCAGATCTCTAGGGCAGCAGTAGGGGCCCCCCACAGCCCTTCACAGTCATATTCAGCTGCTTTTATGTATGTTTTGAACGACCTGACACAGTATTGCCACCTCTAGAAGTACCTGAATTCAAGGTTTAAGCTTTATTTTCTCTAAATATCCTGCAGAATCTACAGTATGAACAGCCCCTCCAAAAGCAGATGAAAAGGTACCTGACCCATTGGTACCTCAGAAATGTGGATACTCACAATTTTAGTTTCCATATGGTAAAAGTACTAAGTTACAACTAGTACCTGATACCTGAAGTGTGTAAGTAAAACTGCCAGCGCTACTACATGGAGCAAGATTTAAGCCAGCTGCTACCTGGAGTGCCAGCCTGACCCTCTGAGCAGGTCTGACACTTTCATCTACTGAACCTTATTGTAAAAGTACTGCAAACGCTCTTCAGAGGAGAATTAAAGGAACGTTGAAAGCACAGGATAAGTCAGTATTCTCTTTTTCCCTAGCACTGAAATAGTCAAGCTTGAGAAACTAGAGTACTGCAGGCCCTTTGTTGCTACCACTGGATGATCTGACCTGCAGCAGTTCAGTCTTCCTCATTTCATGTCTTACAGCAAATTCCAACCTAATTCTGCCTTGTGCAGGCTCTTTGCCCCCATCTAAATCCACACAATTTTTTTTCTTGTAGATGGTGTAAATACCAACAGCCACTCTCCTTGTCTGAAATTCTAGTATCCCTTCTACAGCTGCTTGGGGGAAAAATTCAGGCAGAATGGCTGATTTTTCTGTACTAAAAGTGTGAGTATGGGCAATGTTAATGAATTGTAAAATAAGCTTTTATGCTTTAAGCTTATGGTAGCATAGAGGGCTAATGTAGCACATTGCCACTGAAGGAAAAAGGCAGTATGATTGTCTAGGCTTTATAAAAATAACGCTATTCTAACATGATAAAATATATTTAATTTTAATTGAACTTGAGGTAAGAAGCCCCTCAGTGAGTGTTACTTTTAAATATTCTTTAAATCCAGTAGCATTGCAATCTTTTGATTAGGAACACGCTCTCTTTGAGACTGAGCTTATCCATCATTGCTCTTTAGAGGAAAAAGGTGTAACTTTATGTAACTTCTGAACTCTGAGTCATTTAATTCACAATAACTTTGTATCCCATCCTACTCCATGGAGGAGAGAGCTTAATCACCACCATCTGTTCAATTCTGACTGCCCAGGGGGGTCTGCCTGAAGCCCACACCCCAAGCCCATCTCCCTTCCTCCCTGCTCCAGCAGCAGTCCCAGCAGGGGCAGCCCAGTGTGTCTGCAGGGCTTGGACCATCCCGCTGCCCTGGCTGCACTGCGTTCCCAGCGAGAATCTGGGATTGCCAGGAATCCTGCACATCAGGACAGCACTGCTGTTGTCAGACGGTAAGAAAAGGTTGTCTCTGAGTGTCAGGAAGGCTCTGAGGAATCACAGCTGCCAATCCAGGGGTCAAGCCCAGGTACCAAATTGCTGAGACTTGCTCTGACAAAGGCTACGTGTGCATTGCAACCAGGGAAGACACTTGGAGTGTGTAAGATCCTGCTCTGGCTGTGGGTCTGGCTCAGGCAGCCTTGCACAGTCGATGTAAGCATCACCACGCAGCTACTCTAGAAAACATATTCCAAGTGACAACACAGCAAACAGTTCAAGAAGTATCAAAATAAGGCACTTAAGTGAGACAGTAACAGGCTGGCTCTGCGTTTGAGCCCTAGGCTGGCTCAGATGTCCCTGCTCCGGAGGGATGAACGGTACCGTGCGTGGAGGAAGCGGCCGCTGCGGGCAGGCCCCGCTGTCCATCAGACTCCTAAGGCAGCATCATGCACAAGGAAGCACAGCAGGACCTTGCTGCTCTAAATACTGTGCTCTGAGTGGTATAAATACAACTTTGGTCCATTACCACCCCTAAAACGCTTAATTCACAGAGCAGCAGCTTTAAGCAAAGTTAACTCTACACAATGCGCGTACCCTGAGACGAGTACTGAAATACTGACACAAATCAAGTCTGGAGGAAAAAAGAGAAAGGTTTGATGGACTGCTTAAATTAATTTGCCTACACAAATGCTTGTTTCTATAGCTTTTTCCAGAGTAACAAATCCAACGTTTCACAATTATTGTTTAAATGAATCCAGTACGAAGTACAATATAGTGGAGTTCAAGTACTATAAAGACAGGTTTTGTTACCAGATTGCTGTCAAACAGCTGGAAAACTCAGCTTTTAACATTACACTTTACAGCAAGAACAAAAAATCCCTTTACTCACTGCTAGAACACCAAAACCTTCCAGCCTGGGTATGAAAACGAACATCCAAAATACAAAGAGCCACAGCATTGATCAAGTACCCAGTCGAAGACCACTTCTCTGTTGTTAGAGCTGATGGTTACTCGAAGCTTGAAGTTTCCTCCCTCATTGCTGCAGGGTCCCAGCTGCACGACTTCCATGTCAAATGTCACAGTCGAGCCAGAAGTAACAGCAGGCAGCTGGTTTGTCATCTCTTTTCCATTTACAAATACTGCCCCTGAAACAGCCAGCAGATCTGACTATATTTCTTATTTTCTGTATGTACTAACATGCAAGACCACATCTCCCTATTTTTTTGCAGGCAAATAGGGAAGTAACCCTGCTGCATTTCTTTTATCCCACAGAACAAGCTGCAATAATTGCAACCAAGAAGGGGAGATCTGTGACCTCACCAAAGATTTTTAACTGCACAAGCAGCACATACATAAAAGTTGCTCACATTATGTGGGGATCTAAAGAGCCAGGGGCTGTGTGTTGTGGGAGGGAATTCCGTGGGTCAGGCTCACCGTTTGTGCTGATGCACACAGCTTTGTCCCTCTGCAGGGAGTCGTAGCCGTTCTGCTGCTCCACGCACACTCCCAGGCTGTCCCGTCGGTCGGGCTGGCCCACGGTCTCAATCCTAGCAAGCAAAAAGTTAAACCCTGAAGCTTTAAATCAAAACATACCATGAAATCCACTGTAATAACCTGTCACACCAGACCCCTGTACTGTGCTCCAGGGCTTTCAACAAGTTCATCCAAATTTTTGGGGAGAACCCTGCTGAATGACCAAAATTCCTACCAGCTTTCCCAACAGTTCCACAGAGAAATACTCTGTTAATCTGTACAAAATCTGAAAGTGCTTCCTGCAGACTTCCAGTCCTATTTAATAAAATTCTCCACTGTCACTGCTTAGAAATGATCTTCTGAAATTATTTCCAGTTGACTGAAGCAGACAATACACTCAACTGGACAATCAGCTATACCAGACTACTGGCCAGCATCATGTCTTATGGCAAGACAGCTGTAGTTTCAGCAAGGATTTAATAAGCATGACTAAAAGAGGTTTTCTGGCCCCTGCCAGTTTCTGCTGTAATGGGGTGAGGATGGGGTGTTCTTTGGGGGTTTGTGTGAGTTGGGTTTGGGCTTTTTTAATAAATTAGCTGGTGCAAACCAAGAAATGCCTGGAAGAGCATTTGCATGTCTGGCTTCTGCTCAGCTGCATTTAGAGTTTTAGTCTGAGGAAAGAATCTCTGAAGAAAATGCAAACAAGTTGTGCAAATGAGCAGGGACTCAGTTCCCTTTGGGTCCTAGAAGAAGAGCGAGGCTGCACAGTTCATACACTGAAGTGGTCTTCTGGACTTGAGTCCTTTCTCTTGTCCTGCCGCCTCTCAAAGGTACTAAATCCTACTTTACAGAGAACCTGAGTGACTCAGGAAACTCAGATGGTCTTTTCCAGAAGGCAAAGCAGTTACTTTCATTGCAGCTTGAGAGAAAGAACAGATTGATACATGGTTGTTGGAAGGAAAACTTCAGCAAAGCTTTCAAGAACCAGCAGTTAAAGGGGGCAGTGGACTGGCACACAATGGGTTAACTCTTTTCAAGGCAAACAGGGAAGATAAAATTGGAACCACGTTTTACTTTTGCACTCCATTAGGTTTTTCAGTCCCCTGGGAATGTCACTAAGAGAGCAACAGCCTTGCACTGTAAATCGAAGGGAAAAACGATTATTTAAATCTCCAAGAAGCCTTTGCTTTGGAGGGGATCCACGATGTTTTCCCAAAGCAACTTTAAAGGAGATTTCCAACTCATTTTGGTGCACAACAAAAACGCTGCACAACACAACCTTGTCTCTGCCACTGCAGCCCAGACACTGAAGCTGGCCAGCCCCCACCAGTCTCCATTTGCCTCCGAGCACAGAGAGGTCCATCTGCAGGGCAGCACTGCTGCTGCCTCCCTGTCAGCTGTCAGCAGACTTGTGCTGCAGTCCTGACAAAGTCCGTGGGACCACCTCAGGGCATCTGCTGGGTGAGCCCCCATCCCCAGCCTGGCCAGAAGGCTCCCTGCTGCAGACAAAGCCTTGGAGCAATGAAAAGCAGGTCACTAGGGAGAAATGTTCCCTTCCTAAGGGCTGCTCCCTGGAGGCTGCAAAGAAACAGGATGAGACTTGACCTAAAGCAGTGATGTTTTCCTACAGCTTGGCCAAATGCTTCACCTCAGGATAACTGCCACAGTTTATCTTTAAAATGTAGATACAAAGCACTGTGTTTATCACGGCTTCGCTTCTCACTGACGCGCTGTGCCTGGGTCCTGGACAGAGAGAACACAGAGCTGCTTGTGAATAACAACTTGTGTTCCAACAGCTGGAGAAAGTCAAGCACCAAGTACTGCATCTCCCTGCTCAGGAAATCTCTCACACTTCCAAACAAGAAGCTACTCTTGGACCTTGGAAGAGGAACACAACCAATTTTTGAGGTTGTCTTCAATCTCAAGATTTGTGTCACGACAGTTCTTGAGGACACATGCTTGTTCAGGCTCTGCCATCCTGAAACAATCTCCTCTTGGAGAGAAGTCCATAACCAAAATGTGAAGCAAAACAGTTTCATATGCTACCAATAAAAAATGATAAAAGCCACTGGACTGAGAGAGAACCAAGGGAAACCTCAAGGTTCTGCCTTTAATTTCACAGGCATGGCTGAGCCAAGAGAAGTTAAATCGAGCAACAGATTTCAAATGAAAGCTTTAGATCTTTTTATCCATCTCAGACAGGGCAACTGAATACATCCTCACACTACAACCATCTAAATTTAACATAATCCATTATCAGGAAGGGAGAAATGAAACACCATGGAGCAAGTCATGAAAGTATCATGAACAGCCCTCTTTAATTGCCTTTGGGGGTTGCCTGCTGTACAGCAAGTAGTTTTATTTAACCAGAGAAAAGATGAAATAAAGCTTCATAGTCTCTGAGGTCTGTAATTACAACTGACATATCCACAAGGACATTCCTCATACCGCGTTAAACAGCATCATCTCAGGGATAGGACTACAGGCAGCAAAGCTGCCAAGGTTTCTAATCATGTTCTGTGTCAAAAGGAAAGCTTGAATTTCACAAGATCCCTTCTCCACTCTGGATCTTCTAACACCAGTTTCAAGCAGGAGTCTGACCAGCCCTAATTATCTCAGACATTCAACGCCCTGCTGACAGACTGTCATCCCAACAGCACATCAGTGTTTTCATGTGCTAAGTCTTCAGAGCCAGTGAATAGTCTGGGAAGGAAAGCACCCCCTGACCCAAGGTTAAAAGGAACTGCAGGCAAAGCTCCACTGACTTCAGCCAGTAACAGCTGCTACAAAACATCAGCAAGTTCAACATTCCACAGATCTGCTCAGCATGGGCTATATTTTACCCTCCCTCAGGAGTTCACTCATCTCTCTTTTATATAAGTGCTGGTCCTACAAAAACATCAGGTGTTTTCCTACAAAGCCAGGAAGCAGAACTAAAGGAAGGTCAGATGTCACCCAGAGACGCTCCCTTGACTGGAGCTGAGCTGATCTAAAACTCAAACGTGGCTCAGGTTTACACACAATTCACATGTGACAGCTCACAGGGGATGCACCATCCACCAGCCACCCAAAAAGGACTTGCCTGAACGTTAATGTCTGCCCACAGAAATAAGTAGGAGCTTTGGAGTAGAGCACACCACAGGACTGAGAATCATTCCGAAGCGCTATGTTTCTCCGGCTGCTCAAGCTGTAACCCTCCAGACCAGTTGTCCATTCTTCAAAGAAAGCAAACAAACAAACAAGCATGAAAATTGTGAACCTCAAATCCCTCCTGTCTGTGCAAAATCAAGCCAGCCCCACTGTCTACTCAGTCCATCTCATGCAGCTTAAGCTATGCTAAGAACAGGGGCTGTTTTTGCCTTTTTCTGATGGAGGGATTTGTTTTTCAAATAAATTGCAATTACAAAAAGTATTTTCCAGCTCAGAGTTCACCTGGAGTTCACTCTTTGCTGCAACCCCTGCCAAGTTATACTGTAGGCAAAGGAAAACCTTCATTACCCACTGTGCTTAAAAATTTGTAAGGAAGAAAAAATTAAAATTTTTCTCTCTCCAAGATAAGAGCTTTTTATGAGCTGTAGGTCATCAAAAATACTTATGTTGGGGTGAGGGAAAAGGAAAAATAATGCTTTTCTTCTGGCTCACTGATGGCTAAGGAGGCAGCGAGCTACCTGTGAAAGGCTCACTAAGTGTCACACGAGGAAGCAACAATGAGCTGTAGGACGAAAGGACAGCTCATCCCACTCCCACACACAGCCCCATCACCCAAGCAGCGGCTCCACCCAGCTGCAGAGCCTCAGGAGGCTGATGCACAGCTGAGGGTCAAGGACAGCCAGTACCGTGTGGGACCAGCGTGGTGCGGCCGATCTGGGGGACGCTCCAGGGGCTCCACTCCTGCCGCCCGTCCCCGCGCGCGCACACGCGGAACTGGTAATCCACGTTGGGGTCGATGTGCAGCACTATGAACTCCGTCTCTGAGCCCACGTACGCGTCCTCAAAGTGGCTGGCTGAGCTCTTCCGGTACTGCAGCCGGTAGTCCTGGGGTATGAAGTCATCATCCACCTGCAGGAACATTCGCTGTGTTAATAAGGACCCTCTGGTTCTCCTCTTCCCCCTGAGGGGCAGTTAGGACAGCCCTGCAGGTGATCAGACTCACAAGGCCTTTCAGAGCAGACAATGTGCCTTAGAGAAAATAACATCGGTGTCTGAACAACAAAAAGATGTATCAGAATCATTTTATTACAGTTAGAAAATATCTACAGGAGAAGAAACATTAAACAGAAGGCTGTTCATTCTAGCAGAGATATAAAAAAATCCTTCAACCAAAAGCTGAAAACAACTTTGTAGAAGAATTCTGTGCCAGTTTTTAACAGCAAGGGAAAATTACTGTTGTCCTTCATAAACTGATCCAGGGATTGATTTCCAGTTTTTTGATATCTCTAAGTCCAAAGATATTTACACGCACATTCCCTTAAAAAAACCCCTCCACTATCCCCCAGGCACAACCAAACCCAGGGAACTCCTCAATACCACAGAAAATCAGACCCCACATGGCAGCAGTGCCTGTGGTTTAATAACCTGAGTCCACATCCCTTACAAGTGAAGGGTGGCCAACAAGGACTGGCTGTTGCTAGAACAACAAAAGTTTGTTTGATGCTGCCAAGGAGCACAGAGCTGTCCAACAACAACTAAACCACATCAGACCACAGCAGTGGTTTACTCAAAAATAGGTTTTGTGTGTTGAAGAGAAAGGCTACTGGACTAGCTAACACCAATATAATAATATTTTCTCTTTCTACCCACTGCATCTTCCTAGGAACACAAACAAGTTTAGGGGTAAAAGCAGAACAGAACAGGTCCACCCTCATGCTGGGTCTGCTAAAGCAATTGTCGCTGCCAGGCAGACACAAACCCCAGCACCAACCACACCATCATTGGTCTACCTTGCCTTTAAATTACACCATTACCATAAAAATCCCGAGTTTCTAACTCCCCACTGGAGTGGACTAGTTCTTGGAAGGCAGTAGACAAAATTCAGAAAGAAAGTGAATTATTTGGGTTTTTTCCAAAAAAATTCAAGTCTAAAAGATTTTCACACATGTTATTTTACCTACCTTACACCATCGAACTAAAATACCTCCAGGTTTTTCCACAAATTCCTCCAGCTGTACAGGTGGGCGAGATGCCACAGTTCCATGTCTGAATATTTGATTTTTCAATATAGTAAGGAGGCAGTCATCCAGCTGGGCAGATAAACAAGGCACATCAACCAAGGAGGGCACTTCTGGTAAGCTGAGAAAGGAAAGTTTGCTGTAATGAGAGGGGCCAGCTTCTGCAAATTCATATTTCATCCATACACTCGAATCTGTGCAGATTTGCAAAGAGAGAACAGCTGCAGAAATTGGCACGTGCGCTCCAAACTTAAAAGACTCAGCAAACATTGTGTTTCAGCCCTAACCAGACTGTCTGTTTCTCAGTAAATACTCTGAAACACAAGCTGTTCCACAGGGAGTGGCTTCATCCTTCACAAATAAACAGCCTCTGTTTCCACAGAACATATGGAGGGTGAAACCCACTCCATTCTGAGTGCCAGCCCCAGTGAAAGCCTGTGAAACAAACCGGACAGCAGCACCTCAAACGAGCCTTTTGAGGCAATGGAGCAGAAAGCTTTTGTTTCAAAGGAGAAAAGATCCCCTACAAAGAAGGGCGTATGTGCCACTGCCTCAGATCACCTCAGAGAGTTGGTGTCTTACCTATCTAGCTGAATATGTAAAGCTTTTTTTGTAAAGTTGCAAAGTTTCTCATTCTGTTGTCCCACATCTCCATCGACTGCACTCTCTCCTGCAACCAAACAGTAAAAACATTCCTAATGAGACAACATCCACTGAAGGCATTCTTTGCTTCAAAGAATAACCAGTTCTGACATGAACATCCAATTAAAGGTGAAGCGTTCTCAGCACTTTTGCTAGTCTTAGCTAGAAAATACAATTATAGGTAACAATATAAAGCCTATCCAGCAACTTTTGAAGCTCGCAAAGCTACCTGTAGATAGACACACCCATAACAGATGTAATAATTTGCCTCAGGTCTCAGACAGGAGCAGAACTGGGGTCAGATGCCAAAAATCATGATTATTACTCCCTTCCTCCACCAGCTTGAAATGAGAAAAAAAGCAAAGCACCTTCACTGATCAGAAAATAGAAAAGCAGGTGCGTAAAAGCAAGAAATAATTTCAACCATTGTTCTGTCTGCTACAATCAAAACGGTATTATTGTCACAATGAAGGAAATAATCCATGCATTAAATAGATAAACAGAAATATTTTCCTAAGCTTTCCATATAAAGTAGCATCCCACACATCATCTTACAGAGACGTACGCTCCCAGACTCCTGCCTGCTGACTTTAGGGTAATTTACAACTTCAGCAAGCAAAGTCCTTTTCCAAGTGGAGGATTACACACGTTACAAATCTCTGAAGGAAAGCACACGTCATCATTGGCAGCGGGAGATTTAATAACCACGGAGGTTTAACTCCTTTCTGACTCAGCTGCAATGTGTGCTCGTCCTGCCCACAGCTCTCAGTGATGCTCCTGCTCAGAGCACCCAGGGGATGGGAAGTGCAGTGAGTCAGCTTCTCGTGAGACCCCACAGAATCTCACATATAACCCGGGCAATCTTTGCCCCCACCCTGATTCAGTAACCGGAGACTTAAAATACAAACAAGGTGACTACCAGCTGTCCCAGAGTTGTGGTGGTAGAAAACCACCCAACAAATTAATCCTTAAACACTGTCACTGCTCCCAGGAGCAGGAGGAGCTCAGCTCGCAGGCCAGCACAAAGCACAGCGCTGAGGAGGAGCTGGGAGCTTTCCCACCCCTGGGACACAGCTCAATGTGCTTCAGCTCCCAGAACTGAGCTCATGCTGAAAGAAAGCTAAAGTTGAGACACGAGAACAATGCAAGGAAACTGCCAACACACTCATGGCTCAGACATGCTCCCAGTAGGTTCTCCAGCCTGGGGAAAACAGGCAAGAGTGACATTCCTTTCTGCCGAGGTATTTAGCATCAGTAGGGTATAGTCTGGCCCTAATAGCAATATTCCACATGTCCATTTTTGCTTGCCTCATCCTCAGACTTTTTGGAGAAATTTTCCCCATACAGCGGCCATTTCAATCCTCATGTTCCTCACCAACAGTGAACATAATCACACTTAGCAGGACAATCTGTTTATTTCAGCTGCTATTTCTGCAAGATAGAAATAACTTACTTCACTGAAATAGATGCTTTGCTATAATGGTACCCACAATGTATTTTATTTCAAAGTAGTCTGACATACTTCTCTGTCTAGCCTGGAGAGGTACAGAATGTTCCTGCAGTGAAAAAATTCCCAAAGAGGTACTTCCTGCCCTTTAGGAGAGGCTACACTGACATACATACACCCTAGGATTGGAGTGAAATATTGAAATACAGATTTGTAGGAGATAATATTGATGAGCTCTTCACTACATCTACCCAAATTTAACCTTTTCTTCATTTGGTTTGAGGTAAGTCCAAAATGAGCCAAATACACTGATCACAGTGGGAACATTGCAGACTTTTGACAGACACACCCTGGATGGCAGAGGTAAGACTCAGCACCAGGCCCTGCCTCACCTTCCCGGAGCAGATCATCGGCCGTGCTGACTCCGTGCTCTATCAGCTTCTGGCACTCATCCAGGGGCTTGATGCTCTCTTGCTCTATCACATCCACTTCCTGCAGCAGGGACAGCAGTCGCTCGTCCAGCAGCTTCTTCAGGGTCCCTTTCAAATCGCTAAAATGCTGCTCAAGCACATCTCTGGTCAGTGTTGCACTTTCTTTGATCTGAATTCAGGTAAGAGGAAAGAAGGACTCAGAATAAAGGCAAAGGCCATGCAGATCTTTTATTTTTCTGATTCATCTCATCTGTGTTTGCTGGAGAAAAGTTGCAAGTGAAGTCTGCTTTAAAAAATGACCACTGGCAGTGAACAAATTAGTGAAGTCATTTTTAGTACATGTACAGCAGGGAGGGAGGCAAAGAAACAAGCCTGGATGAGGGGAAGAACACATTAACCAAGCAAAATACAAACTCCCTGCTGGCCCCTCAAAAAACTCCTACTGCTGTAATCCTACTCAAAAACCACTCTGCCATCTTATACAGGTAATCCTCCTTGCAAAGAAAAACCTATAAAGCTTTTAGAAGACTCTCTAGGAGCACTTTTTCCAAGCCCTATCACTTCACTGGATTTTTAAAAATCCTCCTAGAACTGCTTTCTTTTCAATTTTGTTCAAACAGCCACCCTTGGTGGCAGGACAGGGTGAACAGCAAGTCTGTTTTGATTCCGGAAGAACCCAACCACAGAAGGTTCTACAAGTGCTTATTAAAATGTCTGCAAACTTGCTGAATCTGACTTTTAGGGAAGAAAACACACTTTAACATCCCTGAGCTAAAGATGCAAAAATCAGAAGTAAACATCTCCCTGTGAACAACTTTTCTAAGTCATGCACACAAGGAAATGCTGCAACACGCTCACGGCCTCACATGTAATTTCTAGATCTTTAGAAGTACAGACAACCAACACAGGAAGTTCTCTGGTTAGGTAAAATAAATTTCCTCTTCAACTAATATTCATGAAGCTCTGCAGCTGCCACACAACTCAGTTTCCCTTTTCTTGTAATTTCAATGCTATAGGAAAAAAAAAAGGAAGTATTTGGCTTTGTGAAGGGGTGGGGCAAAGGAAGGCAGAACAGTCACTTCTCCAAGCTATTTACCTCCATTACAGGCAGATACAAATTCAGCAGCTCAGCCCCAGAATTAGATACTGCTCATCATGCAAAAGAGGAAATGCAGGTCCCTGAACACACAGAGCTGCATGAAGTTTGTGGAAAATCACATCCCACTGGTCCAAAGGAAAAGGATGCGACGTAAGTGATCCAGTCCTATCACATCAGCCCACCAGTCCCCAAATAATAAAGCTCCCACTATCTGACCCCAGTCTAGCACACTCAGCACTGTGGGACACAGGGAACTCCTGGATGCGCACAAAACACCACGTGGTTCTGAAGATGGAAAGAGAGAAAACAGAAATGTGCACACAGCAAAGAAATTCCCCCGAGAGGAAAAGAAAAGCTGAGCTAACTACACACTCACTGCACAAAGGCACACGGGCTGCCTCTCACTGCACTCGGAATTGCCAAGCAACACTTTGCGATGACAAGGTTTGGATTAAAGACAGCCACGAACAATTCATTTTCTTAAGCAGCCTGTGGTTTCAATGCTGATTAATTAAATGTACAGAGATCACTCACATGCACTGGGAGCAGGACACTCACCCAGCAGAGTCACAGCACATTTCTACACTAACAGGATCTGCTTTAGAAAAACGAACAGGTCACCACAGAAACACTCTCTGAGTTTGGTTTTTTTTTGGGTTTTTATTTACCCCTTTCAGAGCTGAATCAAAGACAGAAACGCAACACTTCCAGTCTGCAAAACCCCAAATGCTGGGAGGCTGCCTGAGCAGGGGAGCCGGCCCTGCACCGTGGCTCTCCCTGCCCACAGCCGCCTATCTCCTGCAGCATCTCCCGGGGCTGGGTCACGGTCCCGATGGAAACTCTGCTGTGGCTGCAGCGCACAGCTGCAGACAAACCAGCTCACCTGGAATGCTGGCAGCACTCCTGCCTGACCCGCGGAGTACGTGACCCAGGCACTGCGGTGCATGGGGACAGCAGCCTTCAGGTACCTGATGTGAAGGTGGGCATGACACTCCCTATTCAGTCAGAGTTAGCATCCCAGCTATTTTAGAAAACGTAGTTCCTTAAGATCTTTATTCTCGTCTGGGAAACCTCCCTATCAGCCCAAAAAACGAGGCTCAGCTCAGCAACAGACTTTAGCTCGCACCTTTCCTCCAACACGTCCCGCATCTGCCCATTCCACCCGCGGCACCCACCGAGGCCACGGGCCGGTCCCAGGGCTCTCCTCACCCCCTCAGCCCTACGGGGCTCCCCGGCTCCGCCTTCCCCACACCGGAGCCCCGTCCCGGCTCTCCCGGAGCACAGGGACCGCGGCCAAACCCCCGGCTCCGGCAGAGCAGCGCCCAGGGCCCGCCGCCGCCCCGGAGGGCTCGCTGGTGCTGGCCCCCCATCGGCCCCGCCTGCGGGCATCGAGCAGGCACCGTCCCGGGGCAGCTCCAGAGAGCCGAGCCCCGTCCCGTCCCGTCCC
>VZTX01026945.1:0-75328 GCA_013400915.1 Pardalotus punctatus | reverse complement strand
GGCTTTAAGGTCCTTCCAAACCACCCAGTGCTGGTGTGAGCTGGAAAAATTCAGAAATAGGATGCAGGCTCCCAAATGATGCCAGCTCAGCCCCACAGCTCCAAATCCATTTGATTGGCACACGGCAGAAATGTAAAATGCAGCAGCGGGCTTTGGATACGGCTGGTTAAACCCAGCCATGAGCGTGTGACCCTCTCTGGGTATTTTTGGTAATTTTTGGGGAACAATGTGTACATCACACTGCAAGTCACACTGGTGGAATGCTGCCAAATGCAAGGCAGGAACTATTCCTAGTGCCTCAAACCTGGAGATGTTACATTTCCAGAGCAATGTGATCTTAAGGGCCTTAACATAAAAGGAGAAAATAAGAGCTAAAAGCGAGTTATTTGTTTATTATTTTCATGGCCACTTCAATCTTTTAGCAATGTCTACCACGGGGAGGGGGAAGAAAACAAAATCCACACACCAAAACCCGAAAAACACACCCACCCTTCAGATTTTCAGCTAAAAATAAGATATTGGATGCCACAGAGCTCCCTCTTCATCATTCTCTGTATAAATCAGAGTGCAAAAGAGCACAGCCAACCTCACAGTCACCTGCAGGGTGGGATGCTCACGCACACAAAGCCAAGATTTAGAGCTAACCCGAAGGCAGAACCTCTAATTCATCACAGTTTTAATTGGTTTCAGTCCCAAAAGAAATACTTCAGTAGACATGAACTGAACCTGGCAGCCACGCAGGGACAGGAAAGAGGCACACAGTGATTCCAGAGAGAGATCTTTAAACCATAGGACTGAGCCTTGGACACTCAAATTGGTTTCTGTGGAAAAGCTGTAATGAAATTTTATGGCTCCTTCAGAGCCACAATAGAACTAGTTGAATTTGAGCAACCTTCAGTGAAAAACATACATAAAACAAACCTTTTCTTCCCCCACTTTTAAAAGGGAAAGCCTTTCTGCTTTAAAAAATGAGGCAGGAAGGGAAAGCTAAAGAGAAACTGGATAAAAAAATGCCCCCCCCCCTTTCTTCCCCCCCTCTAAAATCAAAGGTATTTTACCTCCCCTAAGGCACCAAAAAGTAAAGATAATCATGAAAAAGCTGAATGAAGCAAAAGTTTTGCAGAGGTTCACGTGTGGATTTGACCTAGATACAGTGAACATTCTTGTGATTAATACGAGGTTATAATTTTATACCAGAGTGCTCTAACTCCAGCTCTAAAACAAATTGGACAGAGTGTCTTATTACTCCCTCATTCCCCTTGATAGATCACTAAATATCTGCGTGCTTTAATTATTTGAAACAGACCACGATTCATTTATTTCCCCTTTGAATTCTGGTACAGAGTTGGATTTTCTTTCATGCCCTGCAAACTGCATTAGATTATAAAGGGACTGAGATACTAAAGGAATATTAAACCCTTTGCCCACATGCCAAAATCTGTGGGAGCTACTGAGTGCTCATACCCACACACTCCACACCTGAGACTGTTTAAAGCTTAAAAAAAAAAATAAATAAAGGGGAGGGGGCAGGAAGGAATATTTTTTAATGTAAAATAAAAGCAGGGAAATGGGGTGCTGCTTCTTGGGTTTCAGAGCAATGGGGTTTGTTTGACATCCCAAAGCAGGAAATCATGGAATCATGGAAAGGTTTGGGTTTCCAGGGCCCTTAAAGATAATCTGGTTCCAAGCTCCAGAAGTTTAAAAAGTCTTTTAAAACCACCAATCTGCATTACTTTTCCACTTCTGCTCCATACAAAGCTGGGTTTCCCACTTCCAACAGGGCGAACAGCCAGTCAGCCCTTCCCTGTTCCACCAGGGATGCTCCCAGCGCCTCCCAGCCACACAAACACAGCTCCCTGTGCTCTCCTGTCCCCACTTGGGCTCAGTGACACCACTAAGGGACCGTGGGTGCCTCATGGCACCAGCTGACACCTGCACCCACCCAGCACCTGAATTTCAGAACATTTACACAAAATCCAGGGCCAGCTTCCCTCAACAAAGCAACAGCAGGTCAAACACTCGCAGTAGATACAGCAGGGGAAAAACTGAGGGGGTTTTTATCAGAAAAGTTACTCCTCCTCAGACATACATTAAATTTCCTATGAGACACAGTGAGCAAGAAAAACGCTCTGGCCTCCTTGGCAGGACACATCCCTGGGGGATACATTCTCACCAGATCTCACTCAATTAGATGAAAAACTATAAATTACGGCATTTCTGCCAGGGCAGAGCTAATCTAAGGCTGGTTTGATGATTACAACCCCTGCTCTGGCTTGTCAGGTGTGAGCATCTAATCACACCTCCCTTCTTAACCCACTTCAGCTGGCTGCTGAGGCTTCCATCGTTATCTTTTTTCCACCAATTAAGCTTCCCCAGATCACCTTTTCTCAGCTTTAATTGTTTCATGAGCATTCTCCTGGTTACCTGGGCAGCCAGGGCTGATTTATAATTTTCTGCAGGTAATTAATCCATGGCTGCCACCCTGAGCAATCACAGAACAGGCTGGGTTGGAAGAGACCTAAACACCATCTCATTTCAACTCCCTCTTTCCCAGCCCAGTTTTCTCTATTTGTGAGCACAAAAAAAAAAAATCTAGAATATCTGCCAGGGGCTTTGCAGCACCTGGTTGAAGAAGCACAACCACCACCTCCAGTGACTCCTTCTCCAACCCCCCAAGCCCACTACTTGCACTGCTATGTGGCTAAGAGATGTCCCCAGGCAGGCCACAGCAAAGGTCTTTGGATGTTTCCTCCAAAACATCCAGGGGAGAGGAGAACAAGGAGAGGGAAACTCGGAAATCAAAGAGCACAGCCAGCTCGCTCAGGCATTTCCATCCCTTTCGTGCTTTTGGCATTCAAATTCATCTTGCCCTACAGACAGCATTTTAGAGAGAATAGAGGAGAAAGTTTTTCTTCTTCCTACTTTGTGCCCAGAAGGCCAAAATCAACACATCCCCTGCAAACAGACTGGGACAGGTACTAAACAGCTGAAGAATGTATTTTTTCCCCTAGGCTACATATGTCTAAATGACATTTGATTCCACTAAAGGCAGATTCATTTGTATTTGGAAAAGCAAGCATGGAATGAGAGCTTATTTTGAGCAGAATCAGCATTGTGGTAGCCAAAGCTCATTAATTATGAATTTTATCAACTGTTCACTGAAATTTGTTCTGCTAGCACGGCGTAATTGCCTGCAAAGGCAGTGCTTTCAAAGGAAAAAACGCCATGCTACAAAATAACCCACATCCTTCCTTTTCCAGGAGATATCCCTTACTTGTTCCAGAACAATTGCAATGCCAGGAGAATCTTTAAGGTTCTCCAAGCATCTTCCCAGAGTATTCAGTGCAATAAGAAGTGCTGAAGAGCTTAATAGGGTGAAATATGAATAGAGAGGACAGAAGGGAGCTCTTCTGGGGGCCTGGCAGGGTGCTTGACCTGTTACACAGCGCTCCAGAAAGAAATTTGTCCCTGAACCTTGCCATATTTTAAGCAGGAGGGATATTATGTGCTGCTCAGCTAGACCGTGAAACAAGGACTAAAGGCACCCCACAGCCCCAGGGTGCAGACAGTGAGTCAGCCCCACTCAAACCCGCTCCCAAGAATCCCATTAAGTGCTAAACCAAGAGAAAACATCACCCGGCAGCTCTGCAGGGCACAGGCAGCATTTAACATTACAATTATTTAGAGACACTGATTTTAATCAGCAGGCAGAACCTCTCGACTTAATTTCATTTTACATGCACACGCAGACCTACCTCGGCAGAGCCAGAGCAGCGGTTTGGAGGTGATGAGGAGGATTTGTGAGCATCCAAAAACAGCATTTCCAAACACCTCTGCTCCTGGAGGAGCTGGGGTGGAACGAGCTACCTTCCAGCTCAACCAGCACTTACAAACTCTGCATTTTAGCCCTTCCACCAACAACAGCTTCCTTCTGGTCTGTTTGCCCTTCCTTAAATACCATTTTTGCAGAGCTGATGGGTCCAGTTGGACCTCGTGGAGAGTCCATTGGAAGCAGCTGGCACGTTCAGAGGGACCTTCAGGAGACTCCACCTGCCCCGTAACCATCACCCAGCACACAGGGATCAACAAATGATGGGGCTGTGTTTGTTGGAGCTAGATGGTCTTCAAGGTCCCATCCGAGCCAAACCATCCTGGGATCCCACGGTTCTGGGTGTTCAAAGAGCAGCCGTCAGGCTAAAACATCTACTTCCATTCGGGAAGTAATAAAGGAGAGGGAATGTTCTCCCAACAATTCAAATAAACCTGGGGAGCGAAGATGTGGGAGTTCTGTAGGAGCTGAGATCTTCACAGTCCACCCCGGGCCCCAGCAGCAGGGAAATCTGAGTGTCCAGCTGAGCAACATCCCCACAACTTCGGGGTGACCTTCACGGTGACATTTCGCTGGAAATGAGGTCTGACCTGTCCCCTTTGTCACCCTGATGAAAGCATTGACTCAGCTGATTATTACAGAGGCCCTAGCCAGGTATGTTAATGACTATGTAAAGAGTTTCTGTTAATCAGTTGTCAGCGAACAATTGTATTTCTAGGATTGTTTCCAGATGCGAAGCTGTTAGAGGGTGTTTTCATCAATGATCTGCATTACATTTCCTCCTAATCAAGTTCCCGGTGATCTTTTGATTGGGAGGAAAGAAGATACAGAAGTACTACTCTGAGCCCAAAGAGATCTATTTCTCCTGTTAACCCCTTCAGGCGAAAGCCACGTAAATGACAGGAGATGCCGGCCACCGGTTTTATCAAATGTGCACAAATCCTGCCCCAGCAGGGCAGGAGGGGCAGCAGGGACTCAAATCTGAGCAGCCTGTTGGGTGTCACTGCAGAGGAAAACTCAGCAGCCCTCGCCTGGTGAGAGCCCAAGCCATCAAATGTGCTAAAATGAGATAGATTCACAAAATACCACCGAGCTACAACTGCTTGAAGGGAACGACTGCAGAACGGGCAGCCATCTGTGCCTGGCTCCCAACACCCAGCCTGCCGGGGACTGTGATTAGCACTGTCCAGACAGATCTTCTCCTGCCTGCTGTCAGCAGCACTGTCTGCTCCAGAGCCTGCCCGTGGCACTAACAGATGTCCCGAGCAGCTCAAACGCTCGCACAGAGCTCTGAGTTTGCATTTTGATTCCCCTGGTGTGAGCTCTAGTGCTGGAAGACACGGAAAAGGTGCAAATAAAAATACAAATTAAAAAAAAAAAAAAAAGATCCTCTTCCTAGGGGTTCAACAAATAAGCTAAAAATGCCCATTTGGCATCTTCTTGCCACTGGAGGAAACCTCAGCAGAGGGAGCAGCAGGTGGAAGGCAGCACAGAAAGACAGGCAGGGCCAGAGCTGAGCTGTCAACCTGAAGCAAGGATCTGCCATGTGTTGGACCCTCCCTCCCTGACAACCCTCAGCAACACTCCCAACTGCCCTTCCTGGTAAGATAACAAAGGTTTTACCTCTTGTTTGCAATCTAGGATGTCTTGAAGTTATTCCCACAAGGTGCACTGCTGTTAAAATATAGGAAAGATCCTGAAAAATCTCCCAGGATATATTTTTCTAACTACAGAGGTCTCAATTAGTGCTTTTCAATTTGTTGACACAGCCTCAAGCTCAGCCAGGTTAGATGCTCCAAGCCCACATATGAAGCCAGGACAGAAACTGAACTCTGTTCTCCACTTGCACTTCCCAATGAGAATTTCTCTCCAAATAAAATAAAAACCCTCCAAATAAATTAAAAGGGGGGGAAAAAAATAGAACAAAGAAAAGAAAAATCCATCATGAAACAGACAGCTGAGTAGGAAATAAAAAGCCCAGAAATACAGCAATAGTTTATGCATATTTGAAATACCCTACAGCTACAGGGTGTAAGCCACATGAAGAGGTCTGAGCAAAGCCTTTGGGGAGCACTCTGAGTCGTGGCTGCTCGGAGGAGCAATCACTGGAGCAGTGTGACAGCAACCTTTCCTTGGAAAAGCCTCTCCAAAGCCACCGAGAGCTGTCAGCTTTGAAAGGAAGCAGCAGGAAAGCCAGGGGCAAGCTCGAGCTGCTGGAAAAGAGGAGTCTTCCTGGCAAGTGTTTTGTTATTAGGCAAAATAATTATCTGACAAGGCGATGGTTATTGTTGTTAATTAATCAGTGGTGTACTTAATACAAAGCTCTAATTTGAGTAGTGAGGCAGAGCATTAAACAGGGATGTGGAAAGCAGAAAAGCACCTCCAGCTCCGTGGATTGCAGGACACTCTCCAGGTACACGCAGGGGTGGCCACATCAGTCTCATCCCAAGCCACGGAATCATAGNGAAAAGCAAACCATAAGGGACCTTAAAGCTCTTCTTGTCCCACCCCTGCCATGGGCAGGGACACCTTCCACCAGACCAGGTTCCTCCAAGTCCTGTCCAACCTGGCCTTGAGGTCCCCGTGGGACAATGGCATTTTGGTGCTAAATAATTTGAACTGACACCCGGAGTGGCAGGGATGCTGAGTTTTGCTCCTCCCTTCACAACATCCCTCAGAAATCTGCTGCAAGCCATATCAAAGGTGATTCCAGGACTCGTTTAAGGCTGCTCAGCCTCTGCAGGATCCAAGTTCCCACAATTACTGCTGCAAAGAAAGCTTTTAAAATCCATGTCTGAGGGCATTTTATCACCTTGGCAGAGAAGTGACAGGCAGCAAAGCTGACCCTGAATTTGGAACTCCCAGTCAAGTTTAACGTGTAAAACTTCAGGGTAGTTTATTTCCACTTTTTTGTGTGACTTACTGGAAAACAACAGCGGTCACATCACCCAAAATAGAGAGTTTACATGTGACACAAAGCTGTTTGCTTTCCAAAAGCTGCAGTGGGGTTGGGACTGTAAGTGTGACAGGACACATGACAGTCACTCCTCAACAGTAATGACAGGTCCTAGAGCTTGGCTTGACTCATTCCTCATAGACATGAGCCAGGAATGGCAGCAAGGGATGGTGTTGGGTTTGCCCATGGGATTTAACATCAAACATCCCCTGCCCATGGCAGGGGGGTTGGAACTAGATGATCTTTAAGGTCCCTTCCAACCCAAACCAGGCTGGGGCTCGATCTCTACCACCACAACAGCATCACTGCCTTGCATTCAAAAGTCACAGCATTTGTTGAATGATGTCAAGGTTGGATTCGATGATCTTGGAAGTCTTTTCCAACCTAAATTATTCTGTGTTATACTGGGAACCGAGTTTGGGGTTGGCAGAGGTCAGTTTTAACTGGTGCGTTACTGGGTGGTAAAAACACTTCTGGAAACAAAGCTAATTAATTCCTGTTTCACCAAACAGGAATTGCCAGAAGCTTATATATGCATGGTCACATTCTAAATTATCTCAACACTTCACAGAAAGGCTCCTGCCAGGAAGGCAGGGAGCCCTGGCTACGGGCAGAATCCCTTTCTTCCCAGCTGGAGTGCATAGAGGGACTGGTAGATCCAAGGGATGCTTTGTCCTGGCCTTACCAGGATCTGACTGAAGGCAAAGGGAAACGAGTCAGATTTTGTGGCTTTGCTGGCTTTTTTAAGGGCAGAGCTGCTTCACACTACAAGATAAAAACTAACCTTGGGGCAAGAAATAATCCTGAAGGTTGCTGAAGGCAGGCAACCTGACTACTTGATAGCTCCAGTGGTACTCCTGCATCGAGCCCTGCTCTGTCCCAGCTTTCTACTGAAGTCACACCATTCACTGTTGGAATTCATGATGTTAAAGGTCTTTTCCAAGCTGAATGATTCTGTGATCTACAGCAGCATCACCACCCACCCCCAAAAGTCTGAGGCACAAACACTGTTTAAACAGACTGTGAATGCTACGAAGGATCTGCTACTTCAGGAAACTTCTTGGGGCTGCAGTAGGTCAGCCCCAAGATCATCCACTGCTGCCCACATTCGGTGTGAGAGGGACAGGAACAGGAAAAGCTGTCGCTGTGAGGCTGGAGACCAGCAACTGCTGCTCGCTGCCATCTGCCACTCTCACCAAGTGGCACTTTTCCAACCACAGGGCTTCCAGAGCTTCTCCAGAGCCACATCCCACCCCCACGTGCGACCAAAGTCATCCCCTCCTGCTGAAGGGCAGAGACCCCCTCCCTACGCACGGCCCAGCTCCTCCTGCCAGCACAGCAAAGCCTTTCTCCTCTCACATGTCACACAGGAGCTAAATGCTGGAAAATGTGGCTCCCAGCAGCCCTGGTGGGAGATGCCAACATTCACACTGTGACACTTACAGTCTGTCATCGACAGCTACAGAAGGATGAGGGGAAGAGAGGTTCTTCTTCTCCACTTCTGACTCCAGCAATCAACAAAATTTCCGCTTCCATGCAGAGAACGTTCAGCTTTTCACCCTGATAAGTGCAGAGAAGGTTAAAAGACACATTTAAGCTCATTCACTTCCCAAGTTTCTGAGCCATGGGGTGAATTTTAGTGCCTGTTTAAGTCATTCTCGGGGCAAGGAAACGGGAACCCTTTCTGGATGTGCAGGAGCACCAGCACCACAGCAGAGCTGATCCTGCTGTGGGAGAGCCAACGGGAAAAGGCTGGGCCAAGGATGTGGACAACCTTGGACTTCCACTTTTCCACCCCATTATTGTATCAAGGTGAGGAACAGAGCTAATTTAAGGAACCACCACAGCTCCACCAGCCCTCTGCCCCTTGCACACACAGATCCTGCTCTCTAACAGGTTCCTTGTTCAACCAGCCGCTATCCCGTTCCGCCTGAATAATTCAAAATCCAGGAATGCAACCAGCAGCAAACAGGCACATGCAAGACAGGACACACACCTCACACCCCTCGAATTCAGCAGTGGCTTTGTGACCATGCTCAAAGGCTTAGGGAGGAGATGTTTCTGAAAAATCACCTCACTTCAACTTCCCGCCCCTGCTCCGTGAGCTGCCCGGGATCCACGGCATTCCTGCACGCCGCATTAATTCCAGCATCTCATTAGCTCGCTCTTTCCACTTTTTAGCTGGATGCCAGTGATATGGAGCACTCACATTTACATTTGGCACCACTAAAGGCTATGACTAAAGAGTATTCTGAGCTTGTTTTTGTTCTCCACGGCTGCTGGCTTCACCTTCTCTTGTCTCGCTCTGCCCTTGCTCTCTGAACTCTGGGAGCCTCCAGGGGCACTGCCAATTCACAGGAGCTGTTCCCATCCTCCTAAAACATTAGCAGGGAGAATTTTCCTACAGAAATCTTAAGAAATCTCCTTCATCACCACTGGCGTGAAGTGGAAGTATTAAATTTTCCACATGACAAAAAACAATCCTCCACCCAAAACTTGGAGAGTATTGAATCTGATATTGGCTCAGGTATTTTGGGGTCAATATTCAACCAAAGCATCTCCAAAAACAAAAGGAGTGCTTTCAAAAGAGCTCTCAGAAAGATTTTACAGAAGTGGGGGAATTGCCAGAGAACAAGACTGCAAATGATCTCTATCAATGATGTTTCGCTGCCTGGACATCTGCTGCTTCCTAGAAATAAGCCAGGAACTGGAAGAGTTTAAGGAATCTCCCTTACAAAAGAAAAATACATATATATTCATATTGCTAGGCCAAATAAAAACGTTTAATGGGGATTTTAGAACAACCTAGACGAGGCCTGAGACATCACTAGTAATTCAGGGTAGGAAGAGATAACAGGAACAAGGGGAAACAGAGCATTTTCTACACTTGTAAAGATCATGGCCAGTTAGTCAGGGGCTTGGGGAAGAAGTTCTCTAAGATTCAGAAGCTGGATTACAGAGGCTGTTTCATATGGTTTGCTTTTCTGCTGTTGGTGGGATTTGTGGAAGCAGGTAGAGAGGTCAGGCAGACAGGCTTCAAGATGGCGAAGAAGAAGGTTTTATTTACAAGAAGTTCTTTTATACACAGTAATAAACAATTGTCTATTGGCCAAAGACAACCCACCCCCAAAGACCTATTGGTTATGGCTTGTACACCTCTAACACTAAACACAGAGATTAAGAAAGTACAGTTTATCTGTATTCTCCATGGGAGAGAAAGGAAAATCCTAAAACACTGCAACTACAGTTTCAGGGCAGTTACAGGTGAAAAATTCTATATAAACAGGAGCTCAACACCCATTTCATCATCTTTCAGCAGGCAGAAAGCCTCTGGAGCACTGTGAGCTATTCCTGCCTCATCGTTTGGAGTTCAGCTTTTCTGGAGCCCATCTACACAACTGTGGTTACCCTGCATATTTACAAGGCTCTTGGAAAAGGATCCTCGGCCAGTTCTGGCTGGCGTAGCCAAAAAAACTCCTTCCAAACAAAAAGCTGGGTCCACATCCAACACACTGCAGGCAGGGCACTCAAAACATGTTTTACCGAGAAAACGTGATGGCTCACAGGGGAAAGGGAAACCAGGAGAAGGGTAGAAAGGTTCTTCACTCCAGATATCCAGCTGATGACCTGGCAGCTTCCAGGGATTCGGGGTTTTGCTCAATGAGGCTTCCAGCTCAGCTCACTATGACACAACGTGGGGGCATTTAACGGAGACGATGAGCTGGGCCCAGGTTTCTCTGTCTGGAAGGAGAGCTCAGCTGCCTGTGCTGAAGAAGCAGCTGCTGCTGCTGGAGGAGCTGCCAGAGAAGAAGAGAAGTGGGAGGAGCACAGACTTCAGACACTCCAGCCTGGAAGCTGCCTATTTTTGCCAGAACATTCCTGCCCACCCTACGGGAAAACCAACCCTTGTGATCTGCCCCCAGCCCTGCTTCCCGTTGCTGGGCGAGCCAAGGAGCTCGAACTTCTGTGGTGGCTTGGAGTGAAGTGCCAAAATCATGAATGCACTTATGCAAATGCTGAAATAACACAAACCTGAAGTGACAAGCTATTAAGCAGCCTTTAATTCTCGGTGTTGTGAAGGGTTTATTAAACACTGCACTGCAAGGCCAGGACGAACAGGGGAGTGGGGATTTGAAATAACTCGGCAACCTCATTACACCCTCAAGTAGGACAGTCATCAGCTGAACCCCAAATATTTCACAACACGAGGCCAACGTTGTTTCCTGCACCGGATTTAGAAAGGAAAGCCCTAAGGATAAATCCATTTGCCCACAGCCCAGATTTTGGATGTCCTGGCCCATGTCCTCCACTGCTGTAGCTGCTCTGCTGCCTCTGCCCAGCGCTTCCTGGGGAAAAGAGGGAAGAGGAAGGAATGGCAGAGGAGAGCTGTTATGGGCTGACTGCAGCCATTCCCAGTCCCTCAGGGGGCAGGGATAGAAGAGGTGGGAATGAAGGAGCAAAGCTGAGACTGAGCAAAAAGCGTTGGAGAGGTTTTGTTTTAATTTTTGTCCTTGTTTTGCACCGTCCAAATCTATTTTAATCATAGAATCACGTGGGTTGGAAGGACCCACACGGGTCCAAGCCCTGGCCCTGCACAAACACCCCAACAATCCCACCCTGTGCATCCCTGAGAGCGTTGTCCAAACACTCCTGGAGCTCTGGCAGCCTTGGGGCTGTGCCCATTCCCTGGGGAGCCTGGGCAGTGCCCAGCACCCTCTGGGGGAAGAACCTTTCCCAGATATCCACCCTAAACTCCTCTGACACAGCTCCAGCTGCTCCCCTGGGTGTTGTCCCTGGCCACAGAGAGCACAGACAGGAGCTGTCCCTCGGGAGGAAGCCAAATGCTGCTCTCAAGTCTCCCTTCAGTCTCCTCTTCTCCAGGCTGCACAGATTTTAGCAATAAATTAAATTAATTTCCCCCAAGGCAAGTCTGTTTTGCCCATGACGGTAACTGATGAATGATCTCCCTGCCTTTGTCTTGATCCAGGAGATTTTCCATCTTATTTTCTCCCTCTGTCCTGCCAAGGAGGAGCAGTGAAAGAGCATCCAGGAGGGCATTTGGCAGCTGCCTAAGGGCAGCCCACCCCACGTGGAGAGAAAGGGACCTCTGGAACAGAAACCTGCTTTCAGAGGCAGACCTAATTTGGCTTGGAGTTCAGTTTTTGGCTGTCCTATCCTCTCCCCACCCCTTGGATCTCATTTCACATTAAGGTGAAAGCAATGACAGCTGATTTTTCAAGTCTGGAGACACTCCTCTGACATTTGCACAATGCCTTTACCTGGGAATGTGCCGACAGCAAACTGGCTGCCACTTGCAGAGAAGCATCAAGCACTGCCTTCCACTGACACCAAGAGCAGACAAGGTGCAGCATGAAGACACTTACTTGGAAAAGTTCTTTTTTCTTGGATTAAAAAAAAAGTATGTGGTTACAAGTGAGAGCAAGCAGCTGATGAAACCACCCTGTCAATCTCTTTCAGCCTTCCATTTTGTTCTGCACCATTTTCTCCTTATAGCCCATCTTTAAAAAAAAAAAAAGGTTTGTTTTTTCTCCTCTACTTTACTCAAAGGAACCTCGAATCACAAGTACAGCCTGGCTTCTGAAGCAGACTCCAGCAACTGTCAGGATTCCCAACACCCTGAGAAGCGTGTGTCACATCCAGCAGAAGGGAAGGAGGACAGGTGGGAAAAGAGCATGACAAGCAGCTGAGAGTTACCCTCTGCATTCCCAGCATCCCAGGGAGCCTGCAAGATGTGCCCTTGCAGAAGCTGGGGAGTGGCTGCAGAGGGGTCTGAGAGCAAGGAATGGGGCTGTGACATTTGCCCTGAGGCTTTTCAGCTCCCAGGACCTTGCAGGAAGGCAGTGAGACCTCACCTTGAGTGCTGTCTCCAGCTCTGGGGCCCACACGGAGCTGCTGGAGCGAGTCCAGAGGAAACCATGGAGATGATCTGATTGGGAGAGATGGGGGTGTTCAGCTGGAGAAAAGAAGGGTCTGGGACGACCAAATTGCAGCCTTCCAGTGCTTGAAGGGAACCTGCAAGAAGGATGGAGACAGACAATTTATAAGGGCCTGGAGAGCCAGGAAAAGGGGGAATGGCTTCAAAGTTACATAGAGAGGGTTTAGATGTGATATTGGGAAGAAATTCTTCCCTGGGAGTGTGGGCAGGCCCTGGCACAGGGTGCCCAGAGCAGCTGGGGCTGCCCCTGGATCCCTGGAAGTGCCCAAGGCCAGGTTGGCCAGGGCTTGGAGCAGCCTGGGACAGTGGGAGGTGTCCCTGCCATGACAGGGGTGGAACTGGATGAGCTTTAAGGTCCTTTTCAACCCAAACCATTCTATGATTCTATGAAATCAAGAAAGATTGATTCCTTGTGCCACAAAATCTCTACCAGTACCATCCCAGAAGAGACCAGTGCACTTGGCTTTTGTGCAGCTCTTTTTAGTCCATCTGATGATGATGATGATGATGTCTTAGAGATCTTTGGTCTCAAAGGCTTCCCATCCTACTCAGCAGCAATCCAGTATTAGGGGGCTGGTGGTGTTCATGCCCTGGAGGCTTCAGCTGGAGGCAAACCCCTGGTTATTTCAGCAAGGAACACCTTTGCAGCAAAGGAAAAATGGCAGGGTCTGGTTTTCCTGGGGTCACACAACTCTGCAGCCTCAAGGAGAGCACAGATCACACCCAGTGACCACACGGAGACCTCATTGCTGCCTCCTTGTTTTAATCCCTTCATTTAAAAAAGACTTAGATTGGATATAAAGGAAAACAAAAACAAAACCTTGACATTTGGATGCCTGCCTCTTGATGTTCAGCCAAAAAGAGGCACAGCTGCAGTGCCACTTTGGCATTTAACCATCACGGAGCCCAAGCACGTGGCAAAGTCAAATTATCACAGGTGATGGTTCACAGGAGGCCCAGGAGGAGCCACCCAACAGCCTTGCTGACAGCAGGAGGAGGGAAAGGATGGCTCCTGTGCTTTCCTAAGAGCTCCTTATCTCCTGATGTCAGTGCCTGGCAGAAGGTCAGCCAAACCCAGTGGCTCATGGCTTTGTGCTCACCAAAAACTGACAGGCACCCGAACGCCACCTCAGCGTTTGAAAGGTGGTGGCACCCAGCCCAAGAGTGCCACCCAAGCCTCTGAGAGAGCACACACTCCCCAAACCACGCTTTTAATGTTGCTAAGAAGAGGATGAGCAAAGGACAGGCATACAGAAATATAGGGTTTTTTTTTCCCCTCAACTTTCTCCAAGTCATTCCAGAGCTTGCATGCAGTCCAGCAAGTAATCAACAGTTACTCCAGCACGTGGCTAAATTCAGGACAGCTTTAAAATCCAACTTTTAGTCCTCTGACAATCAGTTTTGTGGAAGTTTCTTGCCCTTGGGGAAATGAACGACCTTCATACAGAGCCGGTTTTTCCTATGCAGCTCCCTGCAAAGCCAGCTGACTCTATTTAGCAGGAAAAGCAGGAATAGAGCCCAGACTGGTGTCACTCGGAATATCGGCTCAGCTTCCAGGATTCTTGAGGCAGTCACTGAGGGAAAGGGAAAGATGAAGAAATATGGCATTTATGTATTGTATGGCTTCTATACATCAACGTTCTCCTAATCAACAACAGCTGAAGAACTGCAGAGTGCAGGGGGAGAAGAAAATCCTGTAGATATCCTGTAGAAATTTTTATATCTATATATACATACACAGATACTGCCACATACTTAAGTCTCCAGACATCCAGCCAGCTGGCATAAATAACCAGGAGATGCTGTAAATTCTGGGAGAAATGGCATCCCCTGGGTGCAGCTTTTGCTCCAATCTTGGTGCTTTATTTTGGAGTGGGCAGCCCCTTGCTAGGCCACGCCAGCCATGGAAAGCCAATGCATGTGCCTGCATTCTGGAAAGAAAAAAGTTCATCTGCTGGGCCCAAAGAGGCAGGTTCTTCAAGCTAACTCCTGATGAAAGGGTTGGGTTGGCACCGTCGTGTGCTGCAAACGTTTGGGTCTGAGCAGCAGGGATCACACAGAATCACATAATGATGCATTTGTCTTTTAAACTGGCGAAGAACCCCAAACCCTCGAGGGCATGGTTATGTCATTCTGAAGGCTGACTCTATTAATCTAACAGCAGATGCAGCGAGTTCCCACAAGCACTCCCCTAGCTCCAAAATCTTCCAAGGAGTTGGTGGGGGGTGCAAACACAGACCTATGTCTTATTTGGACTCCACTGACACAACTATCAGCATGACAGATTAGCTGTTATTTGAACATCCTGCTTTCCTGAGAGAAATATCTGCCAGGAAAAAGCAGAATGAGACCTGAACACCCCTTCCCCTCCCAAGGTTACTACATCCCCATACAAACAGCCCCTGGAAGCTCAGGAGACCCAAAATTCCTGATACACCAAAAAAAATACGTGCTCTGCCCAGGTGTTCAGTGGATGGCAGTGAAGGTAAGAGCAAAACCAATGTAGAAAACGAGATTCAAATTAAATTCTTTCTATTTGAGCTGCCTGAAGGGAGGGAGAGAGCTGTGCAGATGGCAAACCCTGTACCAAATGAGGAGTCAACCCTCCAAACAGGGGGGCATATTTTAGACCCCAGTGGGTGCAATAAAGCCAGCGTGAGGCTGACTTGAGTGATGTCCTTGCCTCGTGGGAGATGCTGCCCTTGCACTTGCTCCTCTGCACCATTCACACCCACCCAGCTCCTCTTGGTTTGCGTCTTTGGGATCCAAACAGAAACGCAACCCCACGCTGGGCTAACCGCACTATTTCATTAATCATTTATCTCATCAATCATTTCGAGCCATTTCCCTTGGGCCACCCAGCCTTGCCTGCAGCTGCCAGATTTCAGGCTCGTTTCATCTCTAACCTAGTTTCAGAGCTGCCTTGTCTCCCTGCCTTTCATGTTCTCAGCTCGTGTTTCCCTCACACACTTGAACTGGCTGTCCCTGATCAGCGAAGAGCAGGATGAGGGGGGAGAAACGAGGGGAAGACAGACTTTCTGTGATTGTTGTTTGTTCAAATCAATGTCTTGGAACCAGATGGTAGCTGACTTGTTTAATTCTCCTCCAAAAGTGGACTCAAAAGAGCAAGTAACCTCAAAGTGGGCAGCACTCCACGCTAGCAAGTACCTACAGGTCCCTAATCATGGCAAAACATTTGTGCTCTGTGCCTCCATGCAGCAGCATGTCCTGTGGTTACGTTAATTGGGATCAGTGCAAGGGAACCTGGCATGGAGTTCTGGCCCACGCTGGGCTCAGCCATTCAGAACATCATTTACCAGCTCTGGAACGAGCTGTTGCTGTGTTTGTTAACACCTTAGGGGCTGGGGAGGTGTGTTTCCAGGACAGCAGTCACAGCACTCTCTGCTCTGTCTCAATGAGACACAGGGCGAAGGACAAGGCACAGTGCTCAGAAGACTTTCAGCTGAGCCTTTCTTGGGCTCTGCCATATGCCATGGGCTGCTAAGGACTGAATTTCCCACTCTCAGCAAATCACACGTATGGACAAAGATGCCTCCCTTTAGTTGAGAGCTGAACAGCATCTCTTCCACACAAACACAGTTCTCTTCTGTTTCCCCTTCTCTCTAGGATCAAAGAGGAGGCACAAGCACGAGAAACTTTTGGCAAAGTGGCCCTTGGCTCTGGGAGCTTTGAGGTGAAACCAGTCCAGTTCCTTCCACCCCTGCACACACCGGGGCTGTGCAAAGGGTGGCAGGTCTGGGAATACTTGGGGTTGGAAGGGAAACCACCCTCACCAGGTCCCACAGAAGCCTCATCCCTAAATTAACAGCCCTGGCATCAAGTAAAGAAAAAGAGAGAGCTTTAAACCCCAAACTCGAGCCTTGCAGTTTCTCTGGTTGCCCAGAGGGGCAGATTCCAAAGATCCCACTCAGCTCCTACAAACCAGGTTCCTGGGCTTTGGAATCCCCTGCAAGGCTAAGAGCCCTGCAGCGTCAGAGCATGGCTGTGAATACAAAACACGGGGAGTCTCCTGCACCAGCAGCATTCACATTCAAACCGTGGCAGGCTCCAGCCTCCCAGCACATCCCGGTGGAATTCCAGCCCTCCGCTCCGAGCTGCTCTTCTCCAGCAGAGCCAACGCCACAAATGTCGATCAACGGCAGGCACGAGCACCACGCTGAGAATCACCGCTCTTGTTCACAGTGGGACCAGGCAGTGCCCTCTTAAAAACAGAATTGTTAGGAAACTGGATTACTGTAGTTGCAGTGTTTTAGGATTTTCTTTCTCTCTCATGGAGAAAACAGATAAACTGTACTTTCTTAATCTCTGTGTTTAGTGTTAGAGGTGTACGAGCCATAACCAATAGGTCTTTAGGGGTGGATTGTCTTTGGCCAATAGACACTTGTTTATTACTGTGTATAAAAAGAACTTCTTGTAAATAAAGTCCTCTCTTCGCCATCTTGGAGCCTGTCTGCCTGACCTCTCTACCCGCTTCCACAAATCCCACCAACAACAGAAAAGCAAACCATAGATTACCGGCAACTTTCTGCAGAGTTGTTTCAGCCAGAGCGGGATGAGAAATGCACAAGTGTCGGAACACAGCCTGTTGCCCAACAGCAGAGAGCAGCTCAGGAGTCATTTCATGATGAAACAGTCATCATGAACAGTCATTTTAAAGAAAGATACGGTCATACAATTGTGGCAGAAAACCAAGGCCCATTATTTTAGCTCCATGCTTTGGTTCCATCCTCTTTCAGTGAAGGAAATGAAATCTGTGACACTCTCCCAAGAGCACCCAACCACTCCCTTTTGGTCTTTCCCCAGACACTTCCACTTCAACAGGTATATCTGCAGACTTTGGCACAAAAGCTTGTAGGCCAAAAAGCTGTGTTTTGGCTCACTGAACACATTGCAGATGCATAGATCCACTGCTTCAACCCTTCAAAGGGGGCTGTGTGTCTTTCTTGATGCATAAACCTCATGTATTTGAGTCCTTTTCTCTCTGTTAGGAAAGGTGGTGTGGGGCCTGCTCCAGAAAATTCACCAGCAGGACCTATGAATGCTTTAAAAGAGCTCAAAAAGCTGGAAAAAAATTGCATGGACAAGTGGGTTTTTTCTATTCTTTCCGAGAGGATAAAAAGTTGGCAATTAATAAAACAGCAGGTTTTAACCAGTTTAGAAAACCAAAAACTCAAAGGCTTTTGCAATCAGTTCTAGCATTACCTGTAGTCTGTGCTTCTTCCCCTCAAAATACCCTGGAAGACCCTTCCATTAAGCAGGAAAGGTACAAAAATATTCTTTAGCAGCCCCTGCATCAGAGACCACTCCAGAGTTTTCTGGTTTGGTTTTTTTTTATCCACTCTACCTGCTCCCAAAGCACCTAGCAAACTTGCCTAATAGAGATTTCTCACTGTTGAACAAGACTGCCTCCAGTATTCAAACACGAAAGGAAATTAAAGACCTTTAGAACACACACAGAAAAAAGTTATTGGGCTTTTGCTGCCCCATCTTTAGGGTGACAGTTGGACTCGATGATTTTAAAGGTCTTTTCCAACCTAAAAGATTCAATAAGTCTATCCCAGTAACCCACAGGTATCATGTAGCCCCAAGTTTAAAGGTTTCTGGCCCCCCATTCTTCTGCATAGGATCTCTTCTTGATGAGGTTATGGGTTTTCATTTCCTCTTTAAATCCACAGCCTTCCATTTGGGATGCTGTTATTTTTTTTTCCTCTCCATTATTCATTCCAGATCAGGAGGATCAGCCAGGAGCATCACCTTCCCACTGCCCTGAAAAAGATTCCCCCTCCAAAATCACGTAAGATTCTTTTTAAACTGTCATTAGTCAAGGTCTGTAATCCCTGGGATTCTGCCAGGCTTTGTGGTTTTCCTGGTGGTCTCCTCCTTCAAGTCTTACAGATAAATAATGCCCTAAACCAGTTTGGTCTCTAGAGGCCAACACAAAATCCCAATTTCCTTCTTGGGTTCCATTTCTCCCAGCTTAATCTCCCCCCGATTTAATCTCCAACGAACATCTAGATCACTTCCAGGAGCCTTACTTCCTTGGAAGAGTTAAAACCCGTGTTTTGAGCTTCCCTTTCCAGGTCTAACGCTGGTTTTCCAGCCCAGGCCCCTTGTTTGTCATGGAGGACAAGCAGTGGCCACAGACAGGTCACCACCACCTTCTCAGATTCTGCCTTCACCATGTGATGATTGCCAAGTGCTGGCGCTCCATTTCCTACAGAGAGTTCCCACTGTGCCATGGCACAGAGGCAACAATTTGTCCTGGGAAAAAGGGGTAAAAAAAGTCAGGATTTTAAAGCCAGCAGGAGTATTGAAAGGAACAAACACTGTGGCAGCTGTGAATGTCAGCCAGCAGCAAATTTCTTCCTGGTTGTGGAAGCATTAATTAGCACACCTAATCTTTAGAGCCATTAGGATGCTTTTGCTAAAGTTCAGCAGCTGAAGTGAATGAGCTGAGCTCCTGAAGAAGAGGAGAGATGGGATCTGGGAACAGGTAGAAGACTCAACTCTGAAATCAAACCCTCGCCACAAGAAGCATTTATTTCTCTAGCTTTCCTCTTACCAAAGGCGCTTCACAGCCAAGGCAAGCGGTGCCTGGGAAATTTGATTTAAAGCCATTTTATCGAAAAGGATAAGTCTGTCACGCAGGAGAAAGAAAATTCCACTGTCCCGTGGAGTAAAAAGCAAAACCATCTTTGTGCCTGGTGCAGAATTTAAGCTCTGGGCTGCCACAGGCAAAACAAGCACTCCAACCTGGCCAGGATTTTTTGTCTCAGTCATTTCTCCTCTCCATCACCTGTTCTATTCACCATTTAAACACACCGAGCCTCCTTGCACAAAGGCCATTTTATCACACAGCAGGCCAGAAGGGAAATCAGAAGGGAAAAAACCGGGGATAATTTGCGATCGGAGATGCTGCCTCTCCTTGCATTTATTCAATCCTGACATCTAGTGGGCATCAGCAGCCGTGGCGAGCAGGAGCCACCAGCCACGCTCACCGACAGCCCTGGATCGAACTGCTGATTTCTTGTGCCACAGAGGATGTTCTGAACCCTGGGCACAGCTGGGGCTCCAGCCAACCCTCCCAAGTGTCCACGCTGAACTCGCAGACTGCTGCCAAACCCACGGGAAAACGCTCGGGTGCTGATCCCAACAGCTCCCTGCTCTGAACCAGGACGTGGGTTTTTCAGTTTAAAGCCCCTCCTTCATTTCAGAGAGATCATCCAGGGGTCAGCCTGGACGAGCAGCCTGAGCTGAGGTTGCTGACAGCAGAGCTATGCCCAGAAACCTCCACATTCCTGCAGGATGAGCAATAACCTTCTCTCTGACATGGGCTAGGCTCCATCCAGCTCTTTGGGAACTTCTTTAGGCCAGTTCCATGTAGGACTGAACCCCTCTTAACTGCTGGTAGTTCTACCCATTCCCAGCTAGCCCACGTGAGCAGAATTTACCTTAGGACTACCAACACACCAGTTAGAGCGGCACAAACCACGCCAGTGCCTGGCAGTGATCACAGAATCACAAACTGAACCTCAAAGACCATCTCAGGGCACCTTCCACTAGACCAGCTTGTCCAAGCCCCACCCAACCTGGCCTTAAACACTTCCAGGGGTGGGGTGTCCATCACTGAGCATCTGTGCCGTGATGCTGAAAAGAGGGTCTGGGAAATGAGGTGCTGTGGCTCCCTGGAGCCCAAATTCCATAAGTGTTGACTGAAAGGAGAGAAGGGAACCGAGCCCAGTTTTTCTGCAGCATCACTGTATGGTGGTGTCCTTCATCCATCCCACACCACGGGAATTCCTGCCCAGACACTGTCAGCATAAAAAGTGTCGGGTGTACAAAAAAACAAACAGAGAAAATGCATATTAAAGGAGCTATTCTGCCATGGATGCAGGTTTTACTGCTTTTCTCAGAGAGCAAGAAGTCAGCAGTTTCCACCCATCCCTGGGGACAAACTGCAGTGCTGGAGGTCTGTGCAAAGGCCAGGTGACCTGCACTGCCCCTGCCACTGCGGGCAGCTGCAGTTGCTCCTGCTCATTCCAAAAATTACTGCACAACTCCAAACCCTCACTTCTTTCCTCATCCTGCAACTGCTTTGCGTTGCAAAGGTGACATTTCACCTCCTGGTGAGGCAACAATGCTCAGTCAGTCACAAAGTCCCTGTGTGCAGCAAGCCCCAGTCTCATCCCTCGTGGCTTTGCTGTCTCTCCCTTTGCTTTTTTGCTGCCTCAGAGTTTCTGAACAGCCTCAAAGCCTGCAAGAGGAGAATTTCTACTCTGCACATTCCTTCCAGAGCAAGTAGTGTCTCTAAGGGTGCAGGGAAAGCTCCCTCCCTGTCCCTGCTGCTGCATAAATCTTCACTCCCCAAGCAAAATCCAACAAAACTCATGGTCTGCTTCCATAGAGCAAACTCTCAGCCAGGGAAGCTGGAAGGGAGCGTCCCCAGTAAGGATCATTGATATGTCGGAGCATCAAGTGCTTGAGTCAGCGATTTGAGACCAGGAAAGACTCAGGAAAGTCATGTGGACAAAGGAAATATTACTCCCTGCTGCCAGATAAACATCTGCACAGCAGATGCCACATCAGCTTCTAGGTGTGAAGGCATTTGCATGCACGCAGCAAGGAGTTTAAAGTACCCTGTAATCATTTTGGCTGGGGGGGAAACAAAACAAAAAAAAAAGTGTGGGTTTTCCTTTTTTCTTTTTCTTTTTTTTTGTGTGTAGAGAAGTGCACATTTAATTATCACATATCAGGAAAATACAGAATATCCTGAGTTGGAAGGGCCCACAAGGATCATTGAGTCCAAATCCTGGCCCTGAGAATTGTCTATTGGGAACTGGGAAAAGCAAAAGTGAAACAGGGAAGGGTACAAGCCCAGCTGGAGCTGTTTCATGTGTCAATCCACCTCATCCCTTCCAGGAAACAAAGCCAGGTCTTGGAAGAACAGCACAGAAAGGTTTTCTGCTCACCTGGGACAGTAAGACATGTGAAGAATGCATGAAAAAACCTCAGCCACAATCACTTGAGCTCAGGAGTTTCAGAAAGCACCTCAGCTGTTCCTGTCCAATGAAGAGTCATGGTTCTACCCAAAACCAGGGCAGAGTGTGAAACCCCCCCTATCAGAAAGAAGATGCTCAGCAAATATCACTCCACAGCAGCACAGAGGCAGATCATGAAGGACTCTGGCACTGTGCATTCAGAGCAAAGGAATCATGGAATCTCAGACCGGTTTGGGTTGGAAGGGACCTTAAAGCTCATCCCATTCCATCCCCTGCCACAGCCAGGGACACCTTCCACCACACCAGGTTGCTCCAAGTCCTGTCCAACCTGGCCTTGAAGGGGTGATGTTCCCAGTCCTATTGATCCAAGCAAAGCAAAACCACCATGGAAAAGGAAAATATCCCTTTCTCTGATAGACCTCTATGCTTTATCAGCACCTTCCACTTGTCAGGAAAAGTAATCCCCAAACGCCAGAGGTGTATGTCCAAAAAGGAGACAGAGGAGTCCTGTAGCTTTATTCATGAATAAAGGGAGAGGTCATGGCCNACACTCCCTTATTCCTTTCACACCTCCTGTTCCCTGCTACAGGTGATCATCAAGGGCTCTGACTGCATTTTTCTCAAGTTTTTGAGATGGAAATTCCTACAAATCAGGCTACCTCACTGCAATCGGGAGGGAAAATTAAGTGAGAGTCAAACTGGGTGGAAGAGTGGCTTTAGAGAGAAAAATCCGTTGATTTTGACTGATATAGCCTTAAAAAAACCCAACGAGAACCCCCTAAACTGCACAGTGACCTCTCATTTCCCAAAGAGCTGCAGGGCGGGCTCTGTGTATGGAGTGGAGAGAACTGGCCAGGACTGCTGAGACCTTTCCCAGGTGGGGAACACATCAGAGGCCTGTCCTAACCTGGCCTTCTTCCAAAAGCCATCAGTACCTGACAATTACCGTCATTAGCAGCCCTCAGCTCTCCGAATTAGCGGCCAAGCACCCATTCAAGCCAGATTCCCGGTGGGCTACAGCTCCAGCCTCTGGATTTGGAGCGAGGCATCTCCGTCCATCTGCAGCTGCTGCAGCCCGGTGAGAAAGGAATTAAGGGGGTGTATTAGTTTGAATAATCAATAATTAGACACGAGCATCACAGAAAATTACAAGCAAGCAGAGAGCAACGCAGAACAAACAGATGGCATAACGAGCTTTTAATAGCATCATTATGGGATGGTGGAAATATCCTGGACACAGTTAAATTCCATTCCTCCCAGGGAGACCTGACACATCAGAAGGGCTATCGATGGAGAAGGGTGTCTTTAGCATCTCATGAGCTCCTCCAGTTGGCATCAGAGCAGAAAGTTAGTTTGGGGAAAGACTCTCACTCCACTGCAGAACAGTTTTTCACCAAAAAGGAAAGGCCAAGGCATCAAGACCATCTTTCTTCCCATGCTGGATATTTGAATTTGATTCTTCTCATTCTCCAATCTACTTTAAAAACAGGGAGGAAGGAGAAATGTCAGAGCTGAGAGTTTGTCTCACACGTCACAAAACCAACCAAACATCCTTGGGAAAAGTGTATCCAGCTTCGACAAGTTGCTTATTAATTTGCTTCCCACCATGTGGAATCTGCAAAAAGAAAACTCCATATGCAAAACATTTCATATGCACACAAATGTCATGGCAATGGCTAATTAATGTTGTAAAAAAAAAAAAGGAATAAAAAGCAGCAGACTGTTAGAAAAATTACCAACAGTGAAATAAGTCCCATGGGACACAAATCAACACATATTGTCAAGTCTCAAAAGCAGAGATGGTTGAAGTTAGAAACGGGTGTATGGTCTGCTCAGAAATGGACCTGAATTGAAAGTACAATATTCAGGGGAAATTGGAGATGTGTTTTTCAGAGGGAACACTGACAGTTTCCTCAGCACTCTGTAGCCTACACGGTGTCTTCAGCAAGCTGGTCACCATGGCAACCTGAAATTTTTTCTGTAAGACAATTTTGTTAGTAAAATTCTAGGGAAAGATTCAGGCAAGAAAGAAGAGTCCACATGTGTGGAAGTGATGAAATATAGCGACTCTCTAAGAACAGCTTGTCCAGGAGCCCCTGAATCCTGCCCAGCTTCGGACATAGGGGGATGGATGCCAGGACCAGCCACTGCAATCATTGCTGGGGACCAAGGGACAACAGGAGAAACAGGAACCCCTGAGAACACGGGAGAGTCCAGCTCAGTTGAAGGAGAAAGTCTTCCCCCAAAAGGGTTCTTCTCTGGAGCTCAAAGAGGATGAGGGATCTCTATCCCACGGTATTCCAAGCTCAGCTCCACAGCCCTGCTTTGAGAGGTCCTTCCCGACTGCCTGATTCTTTGACAAGCTCATTTCTAGTGCTTCCAAAATCCAGCACTGAGCAAAGGGCTGAGGGCAGTCGAGAGCCCTTTCCATTCCTCCAGTGAAGGAAGTCCTGCTGGTTTTCTCCAGGAATTAGATGAAGGGGCTTGTGAAGTGTAAGGGATCATCCAAGCTCTGCGTCCTCCCTGAGCAAGAACAATTTCCTCCATGCAGCTGTCGGTCTAATCCTTCAAAACAAATCAAGAAGAGGGGGACAAAGGGCAGGACAAAAATTGCTGCTGTTCACAGCACCAGGAGACTGTCACAGTGATTCTCCTCTCTGCTGTAACACCTCTGCCCCATCCCTGTGCCATGCTCCGACCTCAGCAGCAGGAAAGGTCCTGCCTGCCTCTGTTCCACTGAGTCCTTTGCCTCTGAACAGATGAAAGTGTGTCCCCTGCCACAGCATATCACAGCTGCCAGGTGACACCGAGGACTGGGCCATCACAGCCAGGCTCCATGGCAGCAGCAGCAAAACAGCAGCCTGTCATTTCCCCGAGCGACAAACTGCTCCAGCTCTCGCTCTCCAAGCTCATCCGACACGGAGCTCACGCACTCTGCAACAGATCCCACTCTGCAGGGATTTTCCTTCCCTCTGGTGCTTCACTTTTTTTTTTTTTCCCCACAGAAAGCAATAAGCTGCTTTATGAGAACTGTAGAAAGTGGGTGGGTGAACAGGAGAGGAAAAAAAAACCAAAGACATGAGGATATAAAACTGCAACTAAAATCAAGCAGCTCCTTAATGAGGACACTGGGGATTAAAGCTCATACCCCAGGAGAGCCACGAACCCTGCTCTGTCGTTACATTTATAGGAGACAGATAAACAAGCATCCATTTCATTCTGAAGGTCAGATCCTGGATTTCTTAGGTATGAAAAGAGGCCAAATGCTGCCTGTTGCTCTTCCATTGAAAAAACCCCACCCTAACATTTAAGGCTGACTGTCTCCCCACTTCTGCATGTGCAGTGTTGCTAATCAGTGCCAACCAACTGCCACCACCACACTCCTGCCAGCAGCAAGCTGTGCCAGGTGACAGAGACCTCAGCCGGAGAGAATTGTAAGGAAAATACAGAAAACTTGAGGAGGAAATCCCAGCCCCTTGGCTTGATGCTGAAGAAAGTTGATTTCCTGTTAAAAACCACTCCTCGTGTGACCAAGGAGCAAGACACAATCAGCATTCACCACCTACGTGTATTTTGCAAAGGGGGGAGAGCTTGCCTCTTGATTTTCCTGTTCAAGGACATGAAGCATTGCTAGGGAGACTCCGGATATAAGGCACAAAAAAATCCTGCCTTAGGCAGGCGATTTTGGAAGAGCAAAGCCTCAGGTCCGTTTGCTTTCTGGGGTGAGTTTGAGCGTTCTTAGGCTCCTCTTTGCAATTCAGAGGCATGAGCAGCATTAAGCAGATTCCAGCTCGTTGCAGGCTCAGGTTGTTAACAGGTGATCAGCCCTCGTGCAGCAGCTTTGCCCCTTCCTGTCACTCCCTATGTGCCTGAGCCATTTGTTGGAAAGACTGGCCCCAGAGCATGCCATGGGGATTTTACAATCTCCCCAGTTCTGGAGATGGACTGGGAAATAAATCCAGAAAATCTGATTAGGACTTGTCACTGAAGTAAGCTCATTAATCATTGATGGGGTTTTTCATATGCAGTTTCTAATTCCTGCAGGCACCAGCAGACTGGTGGGTCTGAAGACTGCAGACTTGAAAATGTTCTTTATATAACAATGGCACTGATTTTTTTTTATCCACTTGAATATTTAGCACATTCTAATAAATAAAAAGAGCTACAAAGCACCAGTGAGTTCATTTAGCCTAGCTTCTTGCACAAAGTCAGGCATGGAATTCTCCTGAAATAATTCCTGTAGCCAAAAAGATAAGAAGGCCTAGTTCAGAAATGTAAAATTCAGCATGAAAAACTGTCAGCCACTTGCCTGAGCAATTTTTGCAGCAGTCAGTTACCCATTCTGGTGTGTAAAAGAAAAAAATAACCACATTTCGCTTCTTACCTGAACTTGTCTGGCTTTGCCTGTCAGCACCAGGTTCTTTCAGTAAAAGATTAAAGTCTTCTGTTTTTAAATTGCTATTTCCCCAGCCGCTCCCAAAATATTCTCAGCTAAGCTAAGCCAAGCCAGACAAGCTACTGCCATTGCAAAATTCAGCACTCATTTCCCATCCCCCACCAAACACTGCACGGCTTGTAATAACGCCAGCCAGGATCACCGACATGCCAAAACCCAGGGAAAACAGCCGGGAATAACTTTTCCTGGCCTCAGACACATGAAATCTGTCTAATTTCTGGCTTCAAATGAAACCCTCTAATTCTGGATGCAAGCAGAATCAGGAAGATTCCTCTGCAGACTTTACAAGTAATAATTCACATTGATAAAAGCAAGAGAAACAAGGGGCTCTGGGATGGGGTTGATATTCTCTCTCAATCTCCTGATGTATCTGCCTCTGAGATATCCAAAACCCAGGAAACTGGTAGGAAACACAGCTCTGCAAATGACACTTGCATGAAATACAGCTCCACAAATGACACTTGCAACCCATCTTCAAGAGCGAGCAGAAAATCTTCAATTTTTAACTGCTCGGGATTTCAAGAACCACACATTTCTCCCCATTTGTTTCATAGGAATTCTTTTCAGGAAGATTTTACATCTTGCTTTTGGTTTGGAGATTTGCTAGACATTAGATACAAGAACACAAAGCATTTCTGAGTGCTGCTTAAAAGGGGATAGCTCTTCTTGTGAGCCAGAGAATTAAAGATACCTGGCACTTTCCAAAGGCAGAGAACAGTTAGAGACTCCCATAAGAAGCTGAGCAGTGATTAAAACTGCCTATTGGCTTTAGTGGCTGGGAGATAAACTAAAATAGCATATGGCTTTAATGAAATCATTCTTACAGCGCGGGGTGCCTGGGTTTTCCTTTGATATCTCATTTCCAGGAGAGCAGGAGGTACGTCTCCTTCAGCACATCGAGGTTTACCACGGATATGCTCATGAGTAACATGTGTTAGCTTTTGGCGAGTCACCGGTGCTAAATTCCATCTCAAACCGTCTCATTTCCAGCGTGGGAGGCTGGAGCTCAGTTCTGGCACTCCCGCAGGGACAGAGACCTGCTAACGATATGTACCCAAGTGCTCCGAGTCTTTTTAATCACAAAGACAGAGCGCTAAGCAATTTCCTCTTCCTCTCCCAATTACTTTAAACCTGTTTAGCATGCCAAAGAATGAGTTCATTCCGTGTTGCTAAAACTCTTTCAAACCAATTCCCTTTAGATTAACTCCCTAAGATGGCAGGTAAAGCATCAGCAGCAGTTAGGGCTGCTCCCACACAGAGCCGCAGAAGCAGGTCAGCAAAGGTGCTTTGTGTAGGATAGGCCCTGCCAGCTCCAATAAATCACGGGTGTCTTTCATTATCATTCCCATTAATTGGCTTCCAAACATCTCCTTCACGGATTCTCCAGGACAAGTGCTTTTCCCAGGCCAGCTACACCGCTGGCTCTCCCAGATCCCTTCAGTTTTTGTTTGAGGAGCTGGGTGGCCCCGGGGCATCTGATTTGGCACAAAGACATGGCCATTCCTCCAGGAATGTGCAGGACAAGCCCTGTGTGGGAAGAGAGCACCGGCACAGAGATGGTGGGTGACTTGCTGGTGGGTGACTTGCTGAAGCACCGGGGCACCCAACAACTCAGTCTGTTTGCCCAGGCGTGCTCCAAATGCCACAGCCAGGGGATACACCCCTGCTGAGGGCAACAGGTCCAGAGAATCCATGAAACATCAGACAGAAACATGAGAGACCTTGAAGATCACCAAGTCCAGCCATCAACCCAGCATCACTAAACCATGTCCTCAGGTGCCACAGCCACGTCTTTTTTGAATGCTTCCAGGGATGGTGACTCCACCACCTCCCCAGGCAGCCTGTTCCAAATCTTTGCAACCATTTATGTGAGAAATAAATTCCTAATATCTGATCTAAACCTCCCCTGGCAGAGCTTGAGGCCGTTCCCTCTCCTCCTGTCCCTGTTCCCTGGGAGCAGAGCCTGATCCCTGCTTGGCTGTCCCCTCCTGTCAGGAGCTGTGCAGAGCCACAAGGTCCCCTCTGATACCCCTTTGCTCCAGGCTGAGCCCTCCACAACTCCCTCAGCTGCTTCTGATGCTCCAGACCCTTCCCCAGCTCCATTCCCTTCCCTGGACACGCTCCAGCCCCTCAGTGTCCTTCTTGTCACGAGGAAAATGGAGGTAAAAAGGCTTGAACCCTACACTAAACTCAAACTCTGAGTTTACAGATGGATTTTCTTGCACACTTTTCACATTACCGGTACCCCAGGACACTGGTGTCTGTCGGAGTATATGAGGTGGACAACTCAAAAGTGAGTGACAGCCATGAGCTCTGTAGCTGGGATGTCTTCCAAGGAGGGGAGCAGGTAAAAGTCCTTCATCCATCCTGAGCAGTCACTTCCCCAGTCCACCACTAAACCTGCAGAGCCAGTGTGTATGAAAGCTAACCCTCAGCCTAAGCCTGCCCCAAACCGAACCCCATCCTCATGGGTGGTCCAGATCAGAAAGATGGAGGAGCAGCAATGTTGGGGCCCTGCTGGGATGGCCTTTTCCAGCCCCACTGTTCCCAGAGCTGTGGGCTCTCTGACTCTCTCAACCCTAACCCGAACCCATACTCACCCAAACCAGGTTATTCCATCTTGTCAGAGCTGAAGGAGCTCGGTTTGTTCCAGTCTCCACGGCTGCTGCCTCTTCCCCTTGAAGGGAAGGCTTCAGGAGCAAAGGCACCGTCTAAAAAAAGAACATGGAGCCATCTGTGAGCATGAGCTGCTTTCAAACATGTGTTGATTGTTGCCCAAAGAAGCTGTGGCCGCCCCTGGATCCATGGAATTATTCAAGGCCAGGTTGGACAGGGCTTAGAATAAGCTGGGACAGTGGAAGGTGTCCCTGCCCACTGCAGGGGGGTGGAACAAGGTGGCCTTTCAGACCCCTTCCAACCCAAACCACTCTGGGATTCTGCAGTAGAAAATATTCAGCATTCTGCACACAAACACTGGTTATAAGAGCACAAATCTGGCAATCCAGAAAATGTATAAACCTTGGGCTTGGCAGCACAGTGCCCTCCCTGCACCCTCAACTAGACACCCCTCTGCAAGGGAAAAACCAGTTATTCATGAGCAGGAGCAAATAGCTCATCTTCCACATTGTCTTCTCCCTCAGACAGGTGACCTTCAGATGTTCCAAAAGGAAAACACAGGCCAGGGTAGCCCAGCATGGCAGAAGTGGCTTACCTTCCCTCCGAGCACTGCCTTGCCTGTTAGGGGTCATTATCAGCAGGTGCATCATCTGGAAATGAAAGACATTTATTTAAAAACCTCACCTGGTGAGAAGTCCCACCTCTCCGTTTCCTCAGGCACTAAGTGATCACTAAAGGAATTCCAAACTTCATTCTTAATTTCTCTGAAAACAAGATTACTGCTGATACTCCTGCAGTATAGGGGTTGGACCCGATGATCCCCTCCAATCAGGATATTCTGTGATGCCAGCCTCAGTCAATCACAATTCCTTCTCCCATCCAAATACCACCACAGGTACACCAACACCAGCCAAGCTGAGATCCCCTGAGCTGAGTACAGCTCCACAGCAAGAATTGCAGAGCACTTGCTCCCTCTGCAGAGGGAAACACTTTCCTTTTCAAGTGCAGTAATTCCCTTTGGCATTTATTCCTTATTAACATTGCAGGAAATATATTCCCCAGCAGGAATATTGGCAGCAGCACTGAATTTTAAGTGATGGTTAAGGAAGATTTGGGGGAAGATGTCTGCTTGCAAAAACAAGTGTTTGTGCTGAGTGGTGCCCTGTTAGACAACAGCTAAGTCAATCCACAGAGGATCTGAGCATCCAAGACTGTGTCACACATTCCAGTGCTTCACGTGCAGTCATTCTGCTCTGCAAAGCCAGGCTCCCTGGGTTACACTCACTAGCTATCTCTGAATGGAGATTTTGAGAAAAAAAGAACAAATGAAGAGCTAATTTGGCAATTCAAACCAAGGGAAAGGAAGAAAGAATCCTGTTTGCTTACAAGGTGGCTGGAGAGGGATTTTCACAAGGGCTTGTAGTGACTGGACAAGGAAGAATGGCCTTCAGATGAAGGAGAGCAGGGTTAGATTAGATATTAGGAAGAAATTGTTCCCTGGGAGGGCGGGCAGGCCCTGGCCCAGGGTGCCCAGAGCAGCTGGGGCTGCCCCTGGATCCCTGGCAGTGCCCAAGGCCAGGTTGGACATTGGGGCTTGGAGCAGCCTGGGACAGTGGGAGGTGTCCCTGCCATGGCAGGGGTGGAAGAAGATGGGCTTTCAGATCCCTTCCAACCCAAACCATTCTGTGATTCTACAATTCAACTTCTTAATTTAGTCCCCTGAATTTTCCAAAAAGAAAAGCTGTCCATATCCTTGCTTGTGAAGCTTTGTTCCCTCAAGCCCACCACCTACTGTAGAGCCGTGTTTGCAGTGCAGACCACAAGTTCAAGAGTCCCTTCATGGGTAAAGTGGACACTGGCACCATTTGAAAACAGCCAGCAGGAATTGCCAGGTTAGGTCAGCATTTAATAACACACTAAAAACTACAAAAGAGCACAGATCTCAGCAGACCAAATGTCCTTGGGCTGTGCTGTGATGACATGCTCAGCTGGGTTTGGTAACAGAGCCAGAGCCACGTGGATTTGTCTGTCCAAGAAGTGCCAGTCACTGTTCTCCAGGCACATAGAGAAGGAAGTGCTGGAGTTGATGGATGTGCCAGACTGCCACAGAGATTCACGCTCTCCCAGGAGGGGTCAGAGCCCCCAGCTGATGGAAAGCGAAGCGTTACAGCCAACAGCTGAATTTCAAACTACAGCCAATCCCTGATCCAAACCTCCAGCTGCAACAGGAGCACACACACACACCTGACTTCTCTTCAAAAGAGGGTAAGCAGAATTTGCACTCCTCAGTTTCCCCCTGCCTTTTACCTCCTCGCTGCTCATCGATTCGGAGCTGAATGTGCCACGATGGCACCGCACGGTGATGTTGGAAATCAGCTCCCCGGAGACTTCCACAACGCTCCTGCAGGAAGCAGTGGGCTGTAACAGAACAAAATAGAGCCAATCTCACAGAGCAAACGTCCAATACAAACTCTCTCATGGGATTTTCACTGGGGGTGGGAGAGGGAACCTGCAGAAGCATTTAAAAAACAAGTTCCAAGAGAAAGAAACCCAGGAAAGATTACACACGGCTACACACAGGTTATTGCTCCACAACTAGCAATTGTGTTCACTGTATGAACACTTGAGCTTGCTTGAGGTAGGAGAAAACCTCCACTGTAGTTGCAGTGTTTTAGGATTTTCCTTTCTCTCTCATGGAGAATATAGATAAACTGTACTTTCTTAATCTCTGTGTTTTGTGTTAGAGGTGTACGAGCCATAACCAATAGGTCTTTAGGGGTGGATTGTCTTTGGCCAATAGACAATTGTTTATTAGTGTGTATAAAAAGAACTTCTTGTAAATAAAGTCCTCCCTTCGCCATCTTGGAGCCTGTCTGCCTGCCCTCTCTACCTGCTTCCACAAATCCTACGAATAACAGAAAAGCAAACCATACTCCACATCCTTTTCACAGCTCTGGATTGACCAAGCACAAAGAAAAGGACAGTGCAGGGCTATGCCAATGGCAGCACCAGCTCTGGAAGTTAAACTATTCCTAAAGATGCTGTCTCTGCAATTTGACAAAAAGCTGCAGCAAAACCTGCACTCAAGTTTGGAAAACACATCCTCACACTACCATAGTGCCCCAAGAAGAAAACAGGGATGGTAGCAGTTTAGCATACAGGGATAACACTGTAGCAGACAAAAACCACCAACAATTCTGTGTGGTGCCATCTCCACACACACAGGAGATGCTTAGCTCCAGAGCAGAGGTGTGATTTGGCCCAAGCATCTGTGCACAGAGAAGTCCAGACTCAAATATGATGTGTTTCCACCAGAGCTGGTGATTTATGACTCAGAGCAGAGCAAGAGCCATATTAAGAGCTTTTCTATTTCAGGCTGAGAGTTAAAAATCTGAAAGTGGTCAGTACTGTGAGCACAGAGAAGGGATCTGCACTTATGGGAAGATAACCCTTTCTGTGGTGCCCAGATGCATGACAGGCAAAAGCAGGTGCTCTTCTACCCTCCTCTCTTAGAGAACAAGCCCTTCATTCCTTCGAGGATTTGGCCTCAAAAGCACACCTACCTTCACTACACACTGCTCCAAGACACAAATCCTCTTTTCAGCTCCCTGCACACCCCACTGACCAGGCAGAGGAATTTCCCACCACTGACCCATCCCACCTAACACCCCCTCCATGCTGCAGGTTGTATCAGAAAGCCAGCCATTCCTCATTTTTCAGCACCAGCAGCATTCCGACCCATCCTGAGAAGACTCTGCATGGAGGGAAGGGTTCCCATTCCCACCAGGGGCACTTACCACAAAAGGCCCAGTTTTGAAGTCACAGGTGAAGGGGTCTCTCCCCGAAGCTTTGGTGCACACGGTCTCACGGACACTGAACTGCAGATCTAACCTGTAAGCATCGCTGTCCCACATGTCCACCTGGTGAAAGCAGGGCCAACACAACACATTATTAGTCCTTGTCACCCCTCTGTTGCTCTCACTCCCTGGCAATCTTGCTTCTTTGACAAGCAGAAGATGGCATAAGGACGTTGGAGGCCAGTGTCCAATTTAGAGCAGATTGATGTGGGTGAGAAAGGCTGCCTCGATGGGCAGCACACATGCCCCACTGCAAGCTTTACACACTTTAGTTGCCTTTTGATTATTATTTTCTTTCTCATAGTCTAATCAATGCTTTGGCTCAAGATGGGAGACTCAAAAAAAGAAAAAAAGCAACCCACAAAACGCCCCCGACGAACAACAAATTCCCACTGCTTTCAAATACTTGGAGGTTTTAATCCAAACTATATAAATCCATAAGTCATCTTGACACTGATTCTTGCAGAAGACTTGATATGTGTCACCTATAGAAACAGAAAGGTTCTGAGGGTGTTCAGGATGTGATAACTTTGAATTAAGAAGCTTTAACTCCTTAACTCAGGGGGTATCCAATATAAGTCTTAGCACCACAAACTAAAACAGATCGGGGTTTCCTGCTTGCACTTAGACTCTAGCAGATTTAAACCAGAATTGGTGTGTAGAGACAGATGACATAAATACAATCAGAGAAAGAATCCTGAATGCGTTTGTGGGGGCATTTAATCAGCTGAATTCAGATGAACCAGGTTGCTTGATGCCCAAAGCAAAGCAGTTAGCTGGAGGTATTTAAAAACGTCACTTTTGAACAAAATCCTACAAGACATTCCTCAAGAACTTCTACTCTGGGGTGAAAAATCTGAATTCCTAAACAAACTTACCTACAAAAGGTATTTAGATTCCTAAAGCCATAACTTCGATAATGCCCCAAACCCACCCTCTTCCAAGCAGCATCAGCAAACTCCAACTAAATCTGGGTTTCCAGGACTGGGTGGAAAAGAGATTTCCATCCCAGCAAAGCACATGTCAGGTAAAGGATCTGTGTTGTCTGCACACTTACTCCTGTGACTCGGCTCCTGACAACACCATACAGGTTTCTGCTCCACGACTGGGAATTGATCCGTGCAATGGAAGCGTTGAGAGCCTCTTCTGTGACAGGGATTTCATAGTCATACGCTGGAAACCCTGAGAGGGTGGTACAGTTCCGTTAGAAGTTCATTGTAGGCTTGTACTTTTCCCCCCAAAACCACCCTAAGAAGGGAGATGTGGCTCCAGCTTACCCGAACACGAGAAAATGCTCAGCGCGAGGACAAAAATTAAGATCCTCATAGTGCGTCTTTCAAAATCCTCCAGTCTTCCCTTTCCAAGCAAGGATTTCCAGTGCATATCTCTCTGTCTTTATATAAATGCAGCCTTGATCCTGCACCTGACCTCCCCACATCCAAGCTCTGCTCCAAATATTGCACTTTAAACAGAATTGATCCCAGGGTAAATATTTGTTTTCAGCATTTAGCAGTAGTTCTCTGATGAGCGATGGGCTGCAATGTCTTTTTCCCAGGACTGAATTCCCCATTGGGTAATTCAGGGAGCACGGAATGCCTGATATTTCCATAGCCAAAAGCAGAATCTAGTTTTTTTGTCCATTTTTAGCCATTAGTTTTCCATGGAGTGAGTCAACTCTTTCCTTAGCACTGGAACCCCGGACCTTCATGTCCTGGTGGCATCTGGAAGCACCTACAAGCTGCCATTCCCTGAGGACTCCCCAGCACCAGAGGGGGATTCAGCTGCGTGGACCTGCCACCATCACCCTGCACACAAAAGCACCCAGGAGAAGCCTCCTAGACACAAGGCACACAGCAAACCCCTGGGACATCCAATTTCAGCCCCAAAATCAATGGGATTTTTGGAAAACAATGTTGGAAACTGCTGCCTTTCAAGCAAGCTCACCTGTTCCTGCCTGTTCACAAGGCAGAGATGGGTCTAACCACATTCATCCTGAAGATCCTATGAGTGAAATTCCTCCATTAACCTTCAAATCGCAGTTCCACTTGAATTCTGTGGCACGAGATAATTTTAAGAACTCTTGAAAAGACAAGCACTCATGGGAGGCTCAGATTTAGTAAGGAAAAGCATAAAGTTGCTCCTGCTTGTCAGCTGTCAGATTGTAGGGTGGCAGCCAGTCACAAGGCTGGACACTGGGGGAATCCGACTCCTCGAGTAACAGAAAGAATTAGGTGTCGCTCAACACTGCAGGTGTTTTAGGGAAAAGACCCATAAAGGCAAACAGACTTGATGGTTGCTGGATTCATGCCCCATTGTTGCTGTGGGATCCTGGAAAAGGAACCTGACCTGGGGCACATCCCAGGAAAAAGTGTGTGTTGCAGCTGGTCGAGCTACATAAGCATGGAGACAGTGCTAGGAACCATGGCAGGACAAGCAGAGGCGGTGCCAAACAAAACCTCACCACATGTGTGCCATCCCACCCAGGCAAGCCTTGGGAGAGGTAGATGTGGGTCCATGAGCCAAAAAAGAAAAAGGGGTGGGCACTTTTACCAGCCAGCTTGGATTTCAGCATTGGGAATGGGGTCAAATACACAGATTGAAACTTTTCCCAGTCAAATGCCAGAGCCTCTCTCTACATCCATTCTCCTTGTTGTGGGCAGCTGAAGATGTTCCCTCCTAGCTCTTGGACACCCTCACCTGTAGCCAGGAATGTTCTGCTGTGGCTGCAGCCCTGCCAGATCACCACAATGCAAAGGATTTAAGCTGAACTGGAGATTCTCAGGAACAGCCTGTTGTGCTGTGCCCAATTTCCCTGCTGCCAGAGACAAGACCAGGCTGCCTCAGATCAAGGTGAAACCTTCAGGTGAGCTCTTTGACCTGCTTCTGCCATGGTTTCCCTGCAATCAATCAGAGGTGGTGATGAAACACGTGGAGTGAGACTGCTCAAATCATTCAAACAGAAAGAACTTGACATTTGGATGGATCATCAAGATCCTTGTTGTTTTTCACTTTGCTGCAGTAGTCTGATTAACATTTAGCTTTTCATTTCACCCCTAAAAATGGAACCATGTGCCTCTTGTATGCTGGGACCAGTCAATATTCCACTAGAAGCTGAATGTGTAAAACTCCTTCCCAACCACCAAGTCACAGAGCTGTAGCCAGCCCAAGAGTAATTTTAAATATTGAGCCAGCTGCAGGGGTTAAAGATTGTTCTCTTAGAGTAACTCCTAAGAAATGCTGCCAGCAGGATTGTAGTAATGCTGAGTGGGACTTGGAAATTGTTTCACGACATCAAAGTTCCTCTACAGAGCCCTAGCTTTACATCATCCAGAGAATGGAGACGTTTTCTATTCCAGCTCCCTGAACCTCTGCTTTCAGTAGATTTAAGCAGTGGAACCAATTTTACATTTTCAGACTCAAAGTGCCCAAAGTTCTGCCTTTCTGGGGAGGTCTGAAGTTTTCACTACGTTCTCTTTGCGCCCAGCTTCCAGCATTTGCCAATAAGGACTCTGCTAGGAAGCATGGGGTGGTGAGTGGTGCCATGGCACACAGAGAAGTGATGAAAAGTGAGATGGAGAATTGACAGTTTAAGGACTAAACCTGGACTCTACCACCAGCAAGTTCCAGATGCCAAGGCAGCTTGGGGCAGAGGGAGGGAGTTGTATCCGATTTAATCTACACAGTAAACAGGCATTAGTTCAGAAATGAGGAAATTGAAGTGACTCTCTTAGATGACTATTTTCAGACTCCCTTCACTCCCAGCAATCAAATCAGCTCTCTTCCCAGACAACTGGAATAATAATTTATCTTTATGAGTGATATTTTGGTAATTACAAGATGCATTTTCCTTTAAAAGGTAAATCATCCAGCATCATCACATGCCTGTATGCCAAAAACAGTCTAAACAGAATTCCAGGCACTGAGGAGATATTCCTGATCCCCTGTTTCCTGGACATTCAGATGACAGACGAAAGTTAATGATGTCCCTTCTGGTAAAAGGGAAAACAAGAAAATTCACAGCATTCCTGCTCTTCCATAGCTTTCATGGTGTCCCATTAGCAAAATCAAAAGGTTTCTGAGAAGTTCTGCACCATGGGCATGGCAAGCAAGGACAAGGGGGAATGGCTTCCCACAGCCAGAGGGCAGGGTTGGATGGGATACTGGGAAGAAATCCTTCCCTGTGAGGGTGGGCAGGCCCTGGCACAGGGTGCCCAGAGAAGCTGTGGCTGCCCCTGGATCCCTGGAAGTGTCCAAGGCCAGGTTGGACAGGGCCTGGAGCAACCTGGAATCGTGGAAGGTGTCCATGCTCACGGCAGGGGGGATTGGAATGAGATGAGCTTTCAGATTCTTTTCAACCCAAAGTGTTCTATGATTCTCTGAGTAACTTCACCACACCTGCAGAAGACTTATGTTAACATCAGCTGATAGAGATAGGAGAAAGGCTTCTAAATTTTGCTTTGACTAATAGAGGATTTGAGACCTGATCCATAACTCACAGATACAACAGAGACTCGGTTTTGATTCTCTTTGTAACTCATCTGTGTGTCCCTTGAGATACTGTCAAAAAATCATACAGCCCATGCAGACACAGCCTTTGGGCTGCTGAATATTCTCCAGCCCTTGACCCCCTGGGAAGGAGAAGAAGCCTTTGAGACTCTGGTGTCTCTAATTGCTCTCGCACTGTCCTGAGCTGGCACCCCCTGCCACACATTTCAGTCATATGAGGAGAGGCTGAGAGGTGGGGGGGCTCAGCCTGGAGTAGAGGAGGCTCACGCGGTACCTTCTCACTTCTACAGCTCCCTGGCAGGAGGGTGCAGCCAGGTTCTGTTCCCAGGGAACAGGGACAGGAAGAGAGGAAATGGCCTCATGCTGTGCCAGGGGAGGGTCAGCTTGCACATCAGGGGGAATTTCTTCCTGGAAAGGGTGGTCGGCTTGGCAGGGGCTGCCCAGGGCAGTGTGGAGTCCCCATGCCTGGAGGTGTCCAAGGAATGCCTGGACGTGGCACTCAGTGCTCTGAGCTGGTGACAAGGTGGGGATCAGTCACAGGTCTCAATGGACTCGATGGTCTCAGAGATCTTTTCCAACCAAAACGATTCTGTGATTCTATGCACTGTCTGATCCCTTTGACACTGCAGGTCCGATGGACACAACTTCACCCTCCACAGCTCCTACTGGCGTTGCTGGAAGCAGACTTTCAGAGTGAAGCAACAAAAAGCACAGGTTACAGCAAACAAAACCACGGTAACACAAACCACATGGGTGTTCTGAAGCATCACAGCACGCAGCAGAATCTCAGAGGCTGCACTTTGTTACTTTGAGCCTTTGACACTTCAAATATTTAGCTTTCCTGTGCCTGCCAGGTCAGCAGGAACAGCTCTTACAGGGTCACTGCCACAAAGGCAAACATTACCTCCAGACCCAAAGAGTTGTGCCTGAAAAGTCGCACAGCTATATCTATTTTTAATTTTTTTTAAAACAGTTTTCCACACCCTGCTGATAATTTACAAGGTTTTCTCCCTACACCTAAGGCACGTTCTCCAAAAGTTCTGCTGTTACATTCTTTTGCATTTAGTGAAAGTTACCTGCAATGACTAGTCAAACAAAGCCCTGGGAAAACTTGAACTCCTGGCTGAAACTGGGCAAAACATTAATCTCCCACATCTAAAGCCATTAACTGCCAAGTACTGTCCTTAATGTCATACCTGGTCTCCTGTAAATTTACTGAGGCCATTTAAATGGGCCTGCCAATGAAAACAATTCTTAATAATTTTGTAATTTCTGCATTGGCATTAAAATCCTTGATGATAAAAATCACATGTCAAAATTTCTAGGACTCTCAAATACCAAAGCTGTCATTTTCACCTCTGGATTTTACAGTGTCTGAACAGTCACACAAGGTTTTACACACTACGTAAAAAGTCGCTGGTGTTCAGCTATACCTTTACATCAGCATATGCTCCTGATTATTACTTTAGTCAGGAGCAGCAAACCCAACAATTGGCCAAACACGTTATTCCAGGCACTGCGTTCTCCCAGCAGTAACTGGGAATTCAGCAAGGGATTCAGAAGTCTCAGGGTGCACAGGAAGCCACAAAGGCTTTGGGATGCTGAATTAGACCTGCCTGGTGCCTGTGCCTGAGCCATACAGGGCTGAGCTCCAACTGTATGATCTTACAACGGCTGAATGGACAGACCACGTCCCATTGGAGACTCTGATTCCTAGTTCTGTGAGCTACAAAATGCAGCTTTACCCAGCTGATCTTTTCACGTTACCTTGAAAGCCAGGAGGGGAAAAGGTAAACATGGATAAATGTTCTTCTAATTCTAGTGACAAGTGTGCCTGCACGGCACCTGTGCCCATGGGAGGGTGGTTGGAACCTGATGATCTTTAAGATACCTTCCAACACTCTGGGATTTGGTGATTCTCCAACTGGACAGCAAAACTGAGCCATATAAGACCCTGCTTTTCTTCAGCACCTGCTGCTTCTTCTTTTGTTCTAGGCAAGTCCAGGCTTTAGTTTTGAACCTCACGCATGTGTCTTTTAAGGTGGAGGAGAGGGACTGCAGCTGCAACCCAGGGCTCGTGTCCCATCAGAGTCTACCTCACGATGCCACCAAGGCCACTGCCTTGGGATGCCTGACTGTGGAAGGCGAGTCTGCCCTCAAGCACGGCCACTGAAGTCAGTCAGGGGCGCAGGCTGCAGCTGAAGCTGCCAAGCGCTGCTGTGAGGCCGGCAAGGCAAGAGAAAGCCATTGCGGCCAGCTCCGCTGAAGCCTTTACCCAAACCACGGGCAGTCCTGCCCAGAGCATCCCCTTGTTTGGCATCACGGCTAGTGCAGGTGCCTTGTTGAGCAGTTCTGGCTCCTGCTGCTCCTGTGCACACTCCGGTGCTGTTTCTGTGGTGTCCGGAGCCACTTCAGCAGCAGTGACTCCACAGCCCTGCTCGAGGAGACATCACTGCCCTCCCCATGGTGGCAGCGGCTCTGCGGGCCCAGAGCTCTGCATCAGGGGAGCCTCAGCCACAGCACCATGGCCCGGGCAGCCGTGGGGTCCCGGGCTGGCTGCCAGCCCTGCCTCTGCCCACTGCCCTGTGTGATAAATACATAATAATATAGTGTTGGCTGGTCACCGATATTCATTGTGTGTATGGTTTTATTCTGTTTATAGAAGTAGTCTTGTCATAAAGATAGAGGTATATAACCAATGTTTTAATTTCTGTTATGAACTAGATTTCGATATAGTAGTAAAATAACTAATAAAAGTAGTTTAAAAGACTTTCCTTTACTAACCACACTGCCTGCTTGACTGGATAACACCCAAAGGACAGCACAGAGAAGACCTGCCACCGATACCTGACTATCAGCCATAACCAGAGGCAAGGACCACGGAGAAAAGCCTATGCATGATGACTCAGCAAGCCTATGCAAGGACCACGGAGAAAATCCTATGCATGATGACTCAGCAAGTCCATGCGTGATGACTAGGCATGAGGCTGACAAAAAGTATTTAAGACGACTCCCTCAATGGCAGGTGTGCTTCCTGGCTTAGGGCCAAGCACCCAGCGTTGTCTCTTTCCTTTATTGTTTCTGTCCCCTATTGTCCTTTATTAAACTTTGAAATTTCAACAGGAGAGTGAACTTCGTTTTTCACACCTGGCAGCACCCTGTGGTCGTGGCCTCGGCAGGGCCCCCTTACTCTTCTTGAGGATGCTTCGGAGGGGGCAGAGCGCCGAGTGCTGCCCGGGGAGCCGCACTGTCACCCCGCCGCACAGCCCAGCTGGGCCGGGGCTCCAGCGGCACCGGCTCGGGGCCAGAGCAGCCTGGAGAAGGGAGCAACATGGCAGGTGCAGGCTGGCGCCCCCGGGTGCAACACCGGACACGGCACTTATTCCAGAATTTAGACCTTACAGAACATGGTCTCATAGTTACATTCGCAGATTTACGAGAGAAGAACATCTCTAGAACGATGGGCAATCACACAGCAGATTTTATATAGGAGAGAACTAAAATCACCGTTTTCACATCCCAACATATAGAAATGATATGGGAAAAATAATTTCTAGAAAGAAAACTTATCTCTACGAGTTTATGATGCAAGCTAACTGGCACGTGAACCAGTCAAAGCCTGGCTCCTTTAGAGACTTTTCTGCAGGAAAACACAAATATTTACACATATAAATAAATACCATGGCTGTTGTTAGTGCTGGATCCCCCAGGATCATGTCATGCACATCTTGTAGTACAGTTGGGTCATGAGATGCAGGGAGAAAAGAGCAGCAACCTTTCTGATATCACCATAAGGATATAAAGCTGGCAGAGCGCATCCAAAGAAGGCTGTGAAGATGATGAAGGGACAAGAGGGGAAACTGTATGAGGAACAGCTGAGGTCGATTGCCTTGTTCATCTTAGAGAAGAGGAGGAGGAGAGAGAGGAGACCTCATCATGGATCACATCTTCCTTACAAGGGACAGCTCCCGTCTCTGCTCTCTGTGACCAGTGACAGCACCCGAGGGAGCAGCTGGAGCTGTGTCAGGGGGTTTAGGGTGGATATCAGGAAAAGGTTCTTCCCCCAGAGGTTGGAACAAAGACTGATACAATGCTTTGCTATGTAAATAAATGCCATTTGTAGTGCCTTCAGTTGGCTGTGCCCTCAGTTATACCACACAAAATGTGACAAAACTCAGCTGCTTATTTTAGACAGAAACCACAAAGAGCCACCTCACCATATCAAGCATTGCACTATTTAGAGCTTCCAACAATCTCTTCTCCATCTCCAAAGGCATACATCAGCAAACACATGGTGGAAAAGACAAATTAATTGCAATGCTCCCAGGATACAAATTATCATGAAACAAAGCATCAAGGATTGCACTCAAGACCTTTGGAAACACTTCCTAGATGAATTAAAGTCTCTCCCAACGCAGGGCTGTAATAGCTGAGTTTCTACACTGCTGCACAGTTCCAGGTGAAGTGGGAAGAAGTCCACAGTGTTCATGTACAGTCTGAAATAGGGATGCAGGGTTGGACCAAAGGCTTTCCTCAGGAAGATGACGCTGAAATCCACTGCATTCTGGCACACCAGCATGACAGAGCTCAGCAGGTCTGACAGACAGCCCATGCAAGGAAAAGCGAGATCTGGCTAGTACAGGACAGAATGGGAAGGGAGATGGACTCATTCAGACAAGCAATTAGTGCCTAAAGGAAACACAGGCCCCTTGGAGTGAAATGGAAAAGCAAAGAGATTTTGGCAACAGCAGCAGAACTCCTGGAACTAGGAGTGCTTTGCAACAGCAGCTGACAAGGACTAATCGCTGCCATTGGACATCAGGGGAGAGGAGAAGAAGAGTTTGGGTAATGTGGGAATCCTGCCAGGAGGTAAGGAGTCATCTCCTGTTTCCCCACCTCGCCACAAGCCGCAAGGGCTGTTTGATCAACAAAAACACAAAATATCAAGAAATCCTGCTGACTCCTGCTGAGACGTCGACACTCTGGTGCCTCAGTTACCGTCTGCTTGGGGCTTACTGCCAGCTCCGAGCAATTATTCTTCGTGAAGCGGTACCTGTGTGAGCAACAGAAAGAACTGGAGAGTAGAGCTCCCAGCCCACCTCAACGCTCTGCTTGCGTCTTCACGACATCAGCTCGGGTGACTGGATGCCTTGTTGCAACTCCTGGGCTCCGGGAGCTCTCTCCAGCACCCATCCAGCACACGGTGTCTTGCTGGAGGAGCAGAGATATCAGCTCTCAGAAGTGAAGGCAAAAGAAACACCTGCAAAAAAAGCACCTGTAAGGGCCCATATTCCCTGTGAGGCTGGTGAGGCCCTGCCACAGGGTGCCCAGGGAAGCTGTGGCTGCCCCATCCCTGAAAGTGTCTAAGGCCAGGTTGGATGCGACTTGGACCAACCAGGTCTAGTGGAGGGTGTCCCTGCCCATGACAGGAGGTGGAACATAATGAGCTTCAAGGTCCCTTCCAACCCAAACCCTTCTGGAATTCTAGAGTTCTTTTCAAGGCACTTGCTGCCTATAATGAGAGGTCCTTTCCACAAGCTCTATCATGAACCACTGTCCCCTCTCCCAGGTTACCCCACTGTACCTAATTACAACCTGATTTCCAACCACACTGCATCTCCCTTTGATCTGAGCTGGCCCTGTTTGAGCAGCACTGGACTAAATGGCTTCCAGAGTTCCACTACTCTACAGCCTATTCTTTAGGCAACTTGGAGCCCAGTGCATCCTAGAACAAGCCCAGGACCTGGTGATCCTTGTAGATTTTATTAGGTGGTTGCAAGTCATTCATGGCTAAACAGAACTTAGGTCAAGCGAATATTCAGCTCTCCCAGGAAAATAGTGAGACAGCTGATTGGGGAATGTTTGGCACAGGTTGAAGTTCTCTTGGACAAAACCCCTCTGTGGAAGAAGGAGCCAGGCCCTAATGTCCAGGCTGATCAAGTTGTTCCAGATTATCCTTGTCAACACTTACACTGCTTAACCTGCTGCCTCTAAAGATGAGGGTGTTCTTTGCTCCTTCAGTATCTGTCTGCCTTTCACATCCCACTGGTACCTTTGGCTGCAAGCCAATTCTCCGACAAAACGGGAGGCAAAAGGACACCAGGCTTATGACCAGACACTCAGCTGGACTGGAGACTTTGGGTCAGCTCTTCACACTGCATTTTATTGTACAGGACACGGGAAGGCTACAGCGACCCAGCCTAATGCCCCACTTTGCTAGTGGGAAAATAAACCTTATTCCTGCCCTCACTTCAGTCTTTTCTGTTTGGCTTGCCTGTTCTTCAGAGTTAAAAGGTACCAAGTGTAAAGGATCTGGCACAGCAGCTCCTCATTTTCTAGAGGGCCTCCAGCACAAAGACAGCTAAAATAACCTTGGGCTAGTCACAGTTTTTCAAAGGCAAGGGAGCAAAACAAGGCATTTTAAACCGTGCTAAAAACTGATAGAAACCCCAGATGGAAAACTGTATTTATCAGAATGCAAAACACAAACACAAATGAGGAAGGGAATTTGGCTCTTCTTCCTCTCCCAGTATCAGACATTATGAATACAAGCACCAACAATTCATACTGACTCTTCTTCCAAAGACACACCAAATTAACACCACGAGTAGTGGTAACTTCTTCGAGGCAGAGAATGATTTAAAGAGGCCTTACCCTGCTCCGGTAGCTGCTCTCGGATTTCAGCTGCACTTCTTTGATGTTACTGGAAATCTCTTTCAGAAGGCCTTTCAAATCAGAGAGCTTAAAAAAAAGAAGATGGTTATTTACGTTAACATCCATGTAGCTGAAGGAAAGCAATGCTAACGAGTAATGTGAGTGATGCATAATTGCCTCTTCTAGTATTATGCCAAATGCAAGAGTGCTCGAAAGGACACTGCCAATTACAGCATTCATCAGGGCAATTAATGCAGCAAGCCCTGCTGCCTCTGTATTTCAGCGAGTTAAGCAGCAGTTACCAGAAGAGAGAAGCAGGAGATGGGTATTTCTTTTCAGGAGAGAATTAAGGTTGGCAGATCTCCTTTCAGTTTCAAGAGCAGCATCACTAGCCACAGACTCATTCCCCATTTCCCTTTCAGTCCAGGAAGCAAGCTATTATTTTGCCATCTAAATTATTTGACAGCCATCAAAATACTTGGAAGGTTATGTGGGTCTTTTCACCTGTGAGCTTCTCAAAAGTCTGTTCTTCACACCAAAGCCACTCCCCACTTCAGAGGCCAAATATATATAATTCCATCAAGCCTCAGAAAATGCCCATTGTGAAAGGTCTTTTCAGCATCACAGTCATAAAAAGGATATTTTTGTATGACAATTTTGATAACAGTGTGCTCTTTAGTAGATTGGTAGCTTTATATTGCTTAATTACCCCATGCCTACAGCACCAAAAGCTGAACTTGACCGGCACATTTGGGGACACTCCAAGTGTGTGACACCCCTTCTTCCCACTGGTGTTTCACGGGCCTGTTACACAGCCAAATGTTGCAATTTTATTGTAAGATGGAAATTATTTTTACTTCTATTCCATCCCATACTGAGAAACTCTCCTCCAGTGCTAAGCAAATGCCTTTCTGCTTTGTTTTCCAGCACAATATGAAGCTCTTGTGGCTTGGAAGGGACCTTACAGCTCACTGTGGTCCCCACCCCTGCCATGGCAGGGACACCTCCCACTGTTCCAGGTTGCTCCAAGCCCTGTCCAAACCCAGCCTTGGACACTGCCAGGGATCCAGGGGCAGCCACAGCTTCTCTGGGCACCCTGTGCCAGGGCCTCACCATGCTGACAGCCAAGAGTTTCCTCTCAATATTCCATCTAAACCTGCTCTCAGGTCAAAACCATTCCCTCTTATCCTATCGCTAAATGGTCTACATTCCTACCTATGGAATCAAAGCAGCACAGTAAAAAACCCCAATTCAAATGGGGTCCTGGTGACAGTAACAAAGGCTGCACACGACTCTGGGAGGCTCATTTTCCTTGCCATGGCCCACCCCGTACTTTACCAGAGAGAATCACATTCCCCAGAGCAATCTGAGACGGAAGTACCTTTGCATCCAGTTGTCTAAATCGATGCACCATCCTAAAAGCAGAAGGAGAACACAGAGGAAAGGGATCAGTCCAGATACCAAGGAAAACTTGGCTAACTACAATACCCCAACTCCCCTCAGTGTTTGATCCCCCCAAGGAGGCAGGGCTGCACGTGATTGGCATAATTTTTATTACAAGAGAAAGAACTAACATGTGAATTACTATTAGTAGGATGCTATTCCATTTTCCTTCTCAAGACACTTTTGCTTCCAGTACAAAAGAGATGTTTTGGGATTTGTTTGGCTTCTTATCCAATGCTCCGTGTCTCTGGGTAGTCTTTACCTAAACACTTATTTGTGGACAACAATGTTCATGTCCACAGATATGGAATGGTCTGGTTTTTCTTGCCCATTCCTATCAGCGCTTTCTCTTTGATTAAGGGAAATACTCAAGCTGGTGGAAGTTAGCAAAGTTAAGCAATCATGCAGAGGTTTTGTTCTCTAATGCCATTCTGTTTTCTTGCTTGATTTCTATTTCTCTTTTCTCTTATACTGTTATTCTGAAAACACTGTGACAGATCCCAAAGATAATGTTTTCATGAGCTGGCAGTCAAAGAAACATCCATGTCTAAGTCTCCCAGCTTCAAATACCATTATTCCCAAGAGCCTCTTCCCCTCCTCAGAGGTCTTCCCTACTCATGCTATTAAGTATAGCTCTCCATCTGGATTAATGTTGTGCAAATGTTTGCTACTCCAGGTCTAATGGTAAACATTCTCTGCTTACTGTATAATCATAGAATTATTTTGGTTGGAAAAGATTGAGTCCAACCATTCCCGCAGCACTGCCAATGCCACCATGGACTCGTGTCCTCAAGTGCCACATCCACACAGCTTTTAAATCCCTGCCCCACAATGGGGATTCCACCACTGCCTTGGGCAGCCTGTTCCAGGGCTGGACAATCCCTTCCATAAAGAACATTTTCCTAATATCCAACCTAAACTAATGTTACAAGAAGAGTCAGTTATAGCACTGCTTCCCATAATGAGATCTCAAAACACCATGGGAAGGCATTTTCTTCTCTGCAGCAGACAAAAAAGAAGCCACCATTTCACTTTAGAAATAAAAAGCAAATTTATGCTGAGTTTATTTACTTACTCATTAGTTTGTAAACATTTAGAGCTGCTGAAAACTTGCCTTCACTAGAAACATTCAAGAGAAAATTAAGAGAATGAAGACAAAGAAAGGCACTTACTCTTCTGATGAATCATTCGCTTTTGTATTGATTTTGACAAGGTAATTTTCCTTCATGACAGCTTCCCATGCCAGGATTTCATTGTCCTCATTTCTTGAGCCTGGGAAATGTATTAGAAGAAAAAAAATAGTTAATTTGTCTTTCCAAAGCCAAGATGCAAAAAGGCTGGGACAGTGTTTGCATTCAGAGGTTGACGATTCCCTTCTCCACATCCTGAGCACTCACAGCCCCACTGACCACCTGTGACACAGCTCTGACAGATGTGCCACTAATGCCTTTTACTGAATGCTCCTGGTAACAGAGTCACTTAAAAATACAAAATATGAGCAAACCAACATAAAACCCCAAAGCCTCCAAACAAACACACAAAAAAACCCCAAAACAAACAAACAACAAAAACCCCTAAACTTATAAGAGCCAAAAGTCTTTATGGATTTTTTTGAGTCTGGATTAACACAGGTGCCTCTGTCTCAACAGGCAGAGAATATTCCAGAAAGTTCCTATCTGGGTTTGAGCTTTCAATTTGTTTCTACATTATCCCATACTGGTCATTAAGAGTAACACGTGTTAAGAACCATGATGTATGATTTTTCACTGAACTAAAACACTCCAGAATGATGAAGAATTGTCTTCTCTAAAAAGCATTTCATGGTGATCCTGTAAATTCAAGAATGATAGAGAGCAGCCCACTTTGAGGCATCTAAGTCCCCCAGGATAATACTTCAGCATTTTATCCTGTTCCAAGAGGACAGCATAAACCACAAGAGTTTAAGTAAAAAAAATTAAAATTAACTGAGACAAAAGAAGCCCAGAGCTGGAAAATGGCTGAAGATCCATTTCCTCCACCCAGTGCTCCTCTGACCTCACACAGCCCTCAGCTGTTCTCCCACATTCCAACAAGCATTTAAGCACCCAAATCCCAACCATTTCCATAAGAGTTAAGTGAGGAAGGCAGGATTTTGCAACAGTCAATACATTAATGTGCTTCCTGAATGCAGTTCTCAGCTCCTATCATCAGCAAAACCACAATCATTTTCTGGCTCTAATTAATTCTCTTGTTCTTTTAGAGCTGCAACATCAACTGTGCATCATTTGAGCAGAAATATCTGCCAACAACAGCTTCCCCAGCAAGGAAACCACACAGTGATGTGGACAGACAAAATGATTTAGTGCTAAGCAATTTTATACCCCAAAGCAGGCTCTTCCTCCTAAACCAGTAACAAATCCAGCCTGTGCTGCAGGGCAACAGGCAGGTTGCTGATGGATAGGAATAAGCCTGTCAATTAACTCAACTTATTATCTCCCAGCTGAGAAAACACTGCATTCGTTGGGGGAAAAAGCTTGTTAAAGCAATTCGTATCTGTGTCCTCTGACAGAGAAATTAAAGGAGAAATAGCTAGAGGACTGGCTTGCCACATTTCTGAGGTGGTTTGCTCATTTGGCCACATCCAGAGGGCCAGGAAACTGTTTATTCTCTTTCGGTCGCTCCCTAGTAGCAGAATGAATTACAAAAAAGCCAAAGCCACAAATTTGCAAAGCTGGGAAACAGCACAGGCAGCCCTAAAGAGTTAGGATTAATTTGAAATATTCATTGATTTACATACACGAGGCAGTTCTACCTCAAACTGGCTCGGACGAGAAAGCACTGGATAAATCTCACTTAAAACTTGAAACTTACTGAAGAGACTTCCAGCAGCACAGTGGATTTGCATGACAGAGGTCTACATTGCCCTTGGAAATTTCCCAGCACAGCACAAAATGCCTGGAGTAAGCCCAGAATGCCATGGAGGAATTGCAATGCACCTGCTGCAAAGATGACTTCTGGGCTAAAAGGAAAAATCCAACTCACAACAAATTGATGGCTCTTTGCTTTCTTTATTACAGCAGCACTTGAAGCATTTCCTCATCACCATGAATATGTAGGCAAAGATGACAAAGGGGAAGGGGATGGTCAAGCGGCTGCAGTATTCCTGGACCAGGAAGTAACGCTGGAACTTCCACACCTGGTCGTTGTTCTCTTGTACTGATCCAACGGTGTAACTAGTGGGAAAGAGAGAGAGAACACCCCCAGGATTCGTTATTCACCAAATATCCCATCCATCCCTGCTCTCTGTCAGCATGAAGCCATTCCCTGTGTCCTGTCCCTCCATCCCTTGTCCCCAGTCCCTCCCCAGCTCTCCTGGAGCCCCTTGAGGCACTGGGAGAGGCTCTGAGCTCTCCCTGGAGCCTCCTCTTCTCCAGGTGAGCACCCCTAGCTCTCCCAGCCTGGCTCCAGAGCAGAGGGGCTCCAGGCCTTGGAGAATCTCCTTTGGACTCATTCCAGCAGCTCCATGTGCTTCTGATGTTAGGGGCTCCAGTAATTCCGAAGCTGGTAATTTTTACTGACTTGGAGGTTATTTAGTTTGTTCTCCCTCTTAGAGAGCAATCTGGAAATGGGAGGAACTAAGACAGTAGAAAAAAATCTTTGAAATTACAAATAAATTGGAAAAAAAATGAATAGGGAGAAAATACTCCATGTACTTTTACTACCTCAGCTCTAGGCAATTTTCTTCTAGCCTAGACACGTGAGAGCAAGATGGTTCTGCAGAAGATATTGTATCTTATTAATTCACCAGATAGCATCTTTCTCAGGAAAAGAAAAACAACTAGAACATTTATGAAAAATTGAAAAGTTCTTGAGATTTTTAGTAGAGGTATTAAGGACACTCCAGGCATGCATCGAACCCACAGCACTAAAGCACTGTATGAACCCAGCAAAGCAACAACCACAGGAGCAAACAGCTCCCAGGCTGCCTGACCTTTCAGTGTGACATTAAATGGCAGACAGATGATCCCAAAATGCTTCTGCTGAGATCCTAATGGACCTCTACATGACATAAATGAAAACCCTCACCTGGTGGAAATTCTCCTTTTGTTTAAAAGATAAATACAACTGGCAGAACCCAGGGGTTTTTTTACTGGCATAACAGCATAAACTAGAGCATTTACCACCAAGAGTTGCTGAAGTAAGTGTTCTAGCAAATATTAAAGGTTTTTAGAGTAGAACTGGCTTATCGTTATTGTGAGGTGCTTGCACCCTTTCTAGGGAGTATGAGCATAGCTGTCTATCCCCAGGTCCTTGCAGGTCAGGAAAACAGATATGCTGCACCAGTCCTGGCTGCCTTGCCAAAAATCACATTTGTGACTGTCTTTAGAGTCCAGCTCAGCCTGGGAAGAAAGGTTCAGAGCTGAGGGGAGAGCAGATCCTAAAGCTGAGGCATTCTCAACTCATGACACTCAAACATCTCACCTCAGGCCAGGAAACACCGACAGTGTAATTTGGATGGGAGATCCTCTGGAGGAGCACCCAGAGTCTTGTCAAAACTCTTGTTCCTAAAGCAAATTCCTGCCAAAGTACCGTCAAAACCCAAAACTAAACCTAGTGGTTTTCAAGAATGGTGGACAGAGGTTTTGAGTACTTTTGTTATGTTGTAAGGAATTGTAAAATAGAAAAAGATTAGGGCTGGGAATGGGGACAGAGCTACAGCACTAATCCAACTGCATTCCCAAGTGAGACGGGGAGCAATGACACCCCCAAAGTCTGGTAGGAAGGACTTCCCATATAGTGAGTTGATGAACTCAACTCTGTGTCAGAGACAAAGATTTCTGGAAGAGGCTGAGGAAGGTGTTTCTGGTCTAGAGGTGATGGCACTTTTCAAGACAGAGTCCTTTTGTACGTCCTAAGGGGGTGTGGCTCATTGCCTGCGGTGCGAGTCGGAACAATAAATAGCAGGTCCATCAAAGCAGTTACAGAGCCATCCTCACCACACAGCAGTTCAGGTTAATAAAATCACAGTGCCCTGAAGAGACAGTGAAGATAACTCATTTATTCACTCTAGCAAGGTCCCTTGGGCAGCAATTCACACTTGGGTAAGGCCCTGACATCACCCTGTGCTACCCACGGGGGTTTGCACCAAGCCCACTGTGCAGAGGATGCTCAGAGATGGAGTCAAAGGACAGGCAGCAATCCCTCCCCAGGACACTGCACCAGCTTCCACCAGGCTGCTGTGAGAAATGCAGAGGCAAGGGCTGGCTTCCTGCTGTTTTCCAGCACTCCACTCCCTTTCCCAGAGATTTATCAGTACAGACATGACCAGGAAGCCATCACTCCTTTGTTACGCACCCAAACATGGCCACGAGCAGGTTCACCAGGAGGATGTTAGTGGAGAGCATGTAAATGCACACGAGGGGAATGGTGATCCACTCCGGGAAGCGGGGCTGGTTGTTGGCATCCAGCTCCACGCACAAGGGCTTGGACTCATTCCCAGAAAAGGTGCAGCGGTCAAAGTTGTAGGTGGTACCTCAGGGGGTGAGAGGGGAGAGGAAACAGTGAGCCCAGGTCCTGCCCTCACCCCTGTGGCCTCCACATTCCCTGCCTCCACATCAGACTTGGAGACAAGGGGTCATCACAGGGCTGGACAACCTCTGGAAGGACAGAGAGTTCCACCCACCCAGGAGAGACCCCTCGCACGAGATAAATACCATCAATATCATCAGGGTACTGGCCAAACATGGCCAGGTAGGGCTCGTAGATGACCGACCGGAAGATCCACTCCCAGCGGTGCTCGTTCTTCCTCAGGATGCCTTGCCTGGCCACACCAAAGGCCACCATCCACACAGCGAAGAGGAAGAGGAAGAAGAAAACATCTATCATCTGGAAAAGGACAACAGGCATCAGTGTCCCACTGCAGGTCTGTTGCAAGACACATGTGGCTTTTTGCTCCCAATTTCACCAACACACATGGTAATAATTGACCTTTCCCATTCAGGGAACTTAAAAAATGTTTATGCAACCATAAAAGCAAGGCATGTTTTGGAATACAGGATATCTCCCTGGCAGCAGAGAGGCTCCAGAAAAGCCTGAACCACCTGCAAAGACTGTAGTTGCAGCCCCTGCAGCCAGGTGTGAGGTGAAAGCTTCTGGAAATGCTACTCTGGATGGCTTCCAACCAGCATTTACAGCCCAGACATGCTGGCCAACAGTTCCATGAATTTCTAGCACTGTATGAGAGGCTCCTCACCACCCTCTTCTCCAGGTACTCACCTGATGGATGCAGTGGAGTACCAAAATCCTCCTCCTGTACCACCTATCATCCCTGTCATGTTTGGGGAACACTCATGGGGACAACAGAAATGCCACTGAAACGTTTGAGACATGGAAGACAAAAGCTACCAGGAGGCAAATTTCCTCTTCTGTTCTTCAGCCTGATCCTTATCCTTTCCCTTGGCACAGAAAAATGCCCTGCTCTTAATTAGGTCTCATATAAATCTTAATTCACCCTGTTTAGCAGATTTAACTTGCTGCCATCATCAGGACGTGGTGATTTCACTCTTAAAGGGGGGGGGGGGGAGGAAGTGTTGCATCATTTATTTAGACTCTCTTGAATAGCTGCCAGAATCTTACCATCCTCTGCAGCATAATAATTTTGGGTCCTAGATTCCTGCTAACTGTGAAAATATGGATGAGCCTCAGGGTAAAAACTATGTAGTCCAAACAGAAAATGACTCTCCCGGAATACCAAGAGCTTTCATCAGAGTGAAGCCTGATGGAGACAGTAAAAGAAAATGAAGAGAAGCCTTGGGTGAATAATGCAGAAATCAGGTAAAAACACACTGAAACATTGAAATGGGAGTGGAAAGTGAGTAATTGGAAAGCAGAGCACAGCTACCCAGGGCCCCGTGCCCTCTCCCACGTGATGACCGGTGACAGAATTTGGGAATGCACACCTTGTTTACACCCTTCCTTCCTTAGCTGTGTCATCCCTGCGTTTTCTCCTACCCTCAAAACTATTAACAGCAAAGAAATTTGTACCTGGAGCTACTCCCACAGCGCCCTCCAAAACCACCACAGTGCAACAGGCACACCCTGCACTGAGGCAACAAAGACTAAGTTGCAGCTGATTGAACAATTACTTTGAAAAATGTGTTGCCATCACTTCTTTGCCCTGGTTGTTAACTCACCCCATGATGTAAAACAGCTTCTGGGAGATAATGACGTTGTTAGGCTGCTGTAGGGACCATCACAGTCCCCTTAAATACAACACAGAGCCCAGATGGATTAAAAAGTCAATAACAGGAGCCACAAAAAAACCCAAAGATCTCCTGACTTTTGGGGTTTTTTTTCCTTTTGTTTTTCTTTCCCCCCTCACCTTTTTTTTTTTGTTTGTTTGTTTGTTTTTTGTTTTAAAGTCAAGACTTAGCAGTATTTAGGGCTATAATAAAGAACAGGGAATTTCATGAACACATTGTTCCCCAACATTTCATTACAGCTTGTAGTCAAAACCCACCAAGGAAGCAAAGCCATAACATGGACACAAGAGAAGAGACCACTCACCTGAACACAATCCCTGCTATGAAGTAGAAGATTGCAAGGGTATCCATAACATTCCATAGGTCTGAGAAATACTTGCTGCCGTTCATGTACCACTGGGAAGGAAAAAGAACAGAAAGTAACCCCCCCACAGCACAGTTTTCTTGCCCAATCCATTTTTTGTCACACAAGAGGGACACCAGACTTCAGATGGCTTTCAATCTCCCCCCAAAAAAGGGGGTTTAATATATCCAGCAATGCCACAAGTTACTGGCTACCTGTTTTTTGGAGTCTTGGTGTGACCCATGGAACACTGTGGGAAGACAGGGGGGTCACTATTTAAGGGTGGCTGATGTAGTCTGGCCTCTCTTCCTCCACAGACCTCACTGACTAATCTGCCCCTGGCTACATGCACATGCTTTGGATCCAAGATGCAGGTTTAATTTATGCTTTTAATTACATAACTCTCTGTTTTTGAATTGCTAGTCTAGTAAGGACCTCTGCTCATTCCCAGATTGACTGGCACAGCAGCCTGAATCTAAAGTTTGTGCAAGAACCAATTTCTGCAGTCCATTCAGAGGTGACTCACGAGGATGAAGCTTAAGAAACAGAGGAGAAACCTCTGCCAGGCCCGGAGAAATAAACTGCATCCCCGTTCATAATCCTTTGAAATTCTAATTTTCATTGAAATAATCCAAGTTTAGGAGAGTACTGCTCAGTGAATCTCTAACTGGCATATCCAAGGAAGGCAATCCTGCCCTCGATATTTCTATGGGAAACAGATCAAGGGGAGTTTTCTCCTTAGTGCTGTCTCTGCCCAGTAGCTCCCTAAATCAAACAGAACATCTGGGACTGAGGTGCAGGTCAGTCCTCCAAATTCCCAACAGTTTCCACTGCTGAGAGTTACAGTGCACAGAGGTTCTGTCCAGATTCCTTCTCCATGGGAGAAAACAGGGCTTTCCTTCACACCCCACCCGTCTACCCACTCACCTGGCTGGAGGCTACCTCCATGTGGCTAAGGAGATAGCAGGGAAAAGGCCTCTCCGATTTCACTGTGACCACGACAGCTCTAAACGGGACTGAGAGCAGCTCCAGCTACTTACAAATCCCTAGGACCATCAGAAGCGAAAACAGAGCTGAGCCAGTGGTTTACAGTTCAGAGATTGTTCCAGACCAAGGGCTGATTTCTCCCCAAAACTGGTTAACCAACTGCAGCAGCTACAGTGGGACCCCAGGCAAGCTACTCTTACTTTGCCTTGGATGTGAAAACAAAATCAGAGATATCCCTCTCTCTTTTTTCTTTTTTTAATAGTAAGGACACAGAAACAAATCTGGTGCGGAGTTAGACCAATGCACATACAGCCTATCTCAAGGGGAGCCAGGGAGGAATTTCTCTTAGAAATTTAGAGGATGGGGACACTGCTCTGCATTCTGCTCCTTAGGAAAACAGCTTTGCAGCCTGGCTTGAGATAACTTTAAATTTTCAATAAAGTCTCTGTTTTAGCTGCCTTCAGTGTCAAATTAGCAAAGTCAGGCCACCAACTATTAATGGGATTGCTGGGAATTGCAGCAGTTCCGTGTGTTGTGGTAGTGAGAAAAAAGGACGTTATTAGGAAAATAATGTTTCTATCCCTAAGGTTTTCCCCAGGACTTTTGCTGGGTACACACAGGAAGTGCAAGGACAGGTCCAGAGACACCAAAACCTAAACCAGCAGAAACAAACACTCCATTAGTGTTTTCATTGCAAAAAAGTCTTCACTCTTCCCCCATTTTCTTAGCAAGTAAAGTTGCCATAAACAGGATTCCTCCTCAACTATTAAAAAGGGAAAAGACCACAGTAACACCAGCATCAGAAATGTCATCTGAGCTCATGTAAAAACACCATTGCAGGGTGGGATGATCCAGCAGATCACCCACAAACACTCGTGAGGAGACTCAGGCCTTAGAGGAGAGTCAGAAAGCAGCACTGCACCAAAAACCACACACCCACTGCTCTTCTGACTCCCCCAGCATCTTCCCACTGCTCTGACGACTGACTGGCAGAGACCAGCTTGCCCAAAACCCAACAGATTGCATATGGAGTGAGGAGGAGATACCAGTTACGTGGCTGGCTATAAAGGCAGTCCCACATGCTGTTCCAACACCACAGGTAATCCAAAGCTGGTCCTTGAGTCTACACTAAACCAGCAAAAACTGTATAGATGATTAAAAGCTAAATAGAAATACTTAAAGATATGTGCCTTATTGGTAAAATAAAAAATAAACGGGGTGGGATGTAGAGAAAAGAGACAGGAATTACTTAATCTAAAGGTATGCACCAAAATAAATGTGCTGAATCTAACCCTTTATTATAAACTACTTTGGCAAGCCAAGCATTCCTAGGAAATAGCTGCACTGGCATCAGCTTATCCTCTTGGTGCACAGACACTGCAGTTGCAGGGGCACAAGCAGGAATTAAACATCAGAGTGGAAAAAACAAAAAAACAAAAAAACAAAAAACAAAAAAAAACCAAAAAACAAAAAACAAAAAAAAACCAAAAAACAAAAAACAAAAAAAAACCAAAAAACAAAAAACAAAAAAAAACCAAAAAACAAAAAACAAAAAAAAACCAAAAAACAAAAAACAAAAAAAAACCAAAAAACAAAAAACAAAAAAAAACCAAAAAACAAAAAACAAAAAAAAACCAAAAAACAAAAAACAAAAAAAAACCAAAAAACAAAAAACAAAAAAAAACCAAAAAACAAAAAACAAAAAAAAACCAAAAAACAAAAAACAAAAAAAAACCAAAAAACAAAAAACAAAAAAAAACCAAAAAACAAAAAACAAAAAAAAATCACTCATTGAGCCCTGAGCTGCCTGACCATCCCTGCTAGGAAGTGGTTCCCCTGTCCCTGGGCACCAGCCTGCACTGCCTGGGAGGGGAAAAAAAAAAAAAAAAAAAATCACAAGGCTTTGGCTCTAACACTAAGCTTTTTGGGCTTGCAAGCGCTGCCTACTTGTCTCACTTCATCACAAAGCAGAATGAAGACCAGCACGTAAAGGATGATCTCCAGGGCCGTGGGTTCCTTCTGGAAATCCATAAGCAACACGTAGGCGAAGAGCAACAGGAAAGCAATGTAGAAGATGACGTTCCAGGAGAAGACCACAAAGGGGGAGGTGAAGAAAGACACATAATATAAGAAGAGTTTCTTACTCTTCTCCACAGGCTTTTTCCTGAGAAATTAAAAGAGGGAAAAGGTCTCAAAGCATAGCTTTTATGCCTGGAAACATTTGTGTTCTTCAAAGTGCAAGTGAGCAGAGTGCAAAGTCTGGCTCAAGACGTTCCTTTTGAGGTAAAGCCATCCTGCATCCACTGCACTGGTACATCTTCCAGCTTGGATGGGGCCTGGAGAGACCTGCTCTAGTGGAAGGTGTTCCTGCTCATGGCAGGGCTTTCAGGTCCCTTCCAACCCAAAGCCATCCTGCGATTCTATGATTTGAAATCCAAGATCAGAGTGAAACACAAACTGTCAAAAGCTCATTAAGCTTTTTAATACCTTTGTTTTAAACTGACTGAACACTAGGTTCCCCAGAGTGGCTATGGAGTCTCCACCCTTGGAGATACTCAAAACTGGACAGAGTCCTAGGCAACCTGCTCCAGCTGAGCCTGTCTGAACACAGGATTGGACTGGATGATCTCCATCCAGCCTGACTTCCCCTAAAATACTGCAATTAATTGACTCGCTTTCCCTCTGAAACATTCTCCCACAAATGAAAAGTCAGTTGATTACCTGAAGGAGATGAAACCACAGCCTATTAAAGGGAAAAAGAAGAGACACAGTATAATCTTCCAGTTCTTAGTGTCTCTTGAAATCTCTCCATACCACTGCTTAGAAAGGAAATTCTGCAAGGAAGAAGAAAACACCCTCATTTGTTCTAACAACAACAAAAAAAACCTTAGGAACTCTATTAGAAAATATTTGATTTGGTAAAAATAAACCCCAAACTTTGAGATTTTAATCAAAATACTTGAGATTTCTGTTTCAACAATACAGAAAGCTTTCTGCATCAGTAACAGTGTGCTGGCTCCTTAGTGCAGCCAGCCTCCATCTATGTGATAAGGAGTTAAAAATGAGGCTGAGCGTTACCTGACCTGATTGATAAAACACTTATAAACCCTTACATTATATGCAATACCCATCCATGCTGGGGCTTACATCTGCACTGTGCATATCTCGAGCTGTGCCAAGGCAGAAATCACTTCAGACAGCCTTTACTACCCAGTTCATTATGATTTACAGCCCTAACTCAAGATTTTTTCCTCCTGATTTAGCATTGGTGGGTAAATCAGCCACCTCCTATTTCCAGAAGAGGAGCCACACACCCTGTTAGATCACAAGAGGTGCAGTAACCTGCACACCTTTCCCTCACTGCCATTACCTGCACACCTGGCTGGGCAATAAACTGCTGGTCTCTGGCTTCCACTGCTAGTTCCAGACAGTTGCTCCCTCCCCAGGCCTCACAAGAGTAGGTCATCAGCTGCTCAGCCAGGTCTTCGTCGTTGCTGTAGCACTCGGTGAACAGCTCTGGAGGAAAGAGGCAGCTCCACACTGAGCCCCAGCTTCAATTTCCCAGCACCTTGGGTGCAAATATCTTCAGTGCAGTATTTGTGATATGAAAGCATGCAGACACACAAACCCTTTTCACATTTTCAGCATTGCAGAACGACGTGTGCCTTGCTTTACAACCCTACTTGCATATCTTAAACTTTCCTACAGAATTCGTGTCTGGATGGAAAACTGTAACACTAAATCACACAGTTCTGCACTAAAAATTGAGTAAAAGCTATTAATTTCTCCTTAAATGACTCAGTAAATCTACTTATGTCATCCTCTTTTCTTAAATTCTATTTGGCACTGATCTAATGAATTATAGTCAGTTCCATATTAACAGTGGGTTGAAAAAGTCAGAATCTGATACTTTTTCACCGGGTAATGCACTGTTCACCTATTCACTCCTTAGTGCCTTGCTAAATCATCAGGCCTGAGGGATGTAGACACCTTTAAAAAATTGATTTAAGCAGGTTTTGCTTGATGGAATAGGAGATCCTTTCTGGAAACAAGCAAGGTATTGCCAGTGTAGCTTTGTGCTGCTCCTTACAGAACCACAGACTCATATAGGTTGGTAAAGACCTCTAAGGTCAAGTCCAGCCATTAACTCAGCACTGTCAGGTCCACCACCAAAACAGTCTCCTTAAGTGTCAAAAAACAGTGTCCACCCCTGGGGATTTTCAAGACATGGCAAAACGAGGCCGTGACAAAGCTGATTTAGTCCTGTGGTGGCATCACCTCAATGGGTAGATGGCAGGCCTCCAGAAGCCCTTTCCAGCAACATTTCTGTTGTTTCCTATTCAGCTATTTCCCATTACCCTTCACCTGTCACCTGCTCTGACTTGGGGAGGTTTTCTGCACCAGGTGAGACATAACCCCTGATAAAGTCCCCAAGGTATCACTGTGTTGCATCTCCCTCCAAATTAAGAAGCCAAGATCCTGCACCACAGGATCTTGTAATCTTATAAAAAGTAAGGCATATGATTTTGCAGTTCAAAATTTAGGAATTCAATCCACTTTTTACCTGCAACTTGTTCTCACTCCCCTGAAGTACTCCTAGAAATTTGAAAGGTGACTTTTCCCAACCTGAATACCACCAGTACTCATGTGGGAAGTTTCCCTTTTTCCATGTTCTCCTTCCTGTTTGTGGGCACCCTTCTTCAGCCTTGCCATTAGAGCTAAGTAGCTTTTCTTCCCCATGAAAGAAATTCTCTACCACAAAAAAAAAAACAAAAAACAAAACAACAAAAAAAAAAAACCAAAAAACAAAACACCACCTCACAACACCTACCTTTTGAAGCCAAGCTCTTAAGACAGGACACAAAATTTCTACTGGGAACAAATGGTACAGAAGAGATTTCCAAGCAGTAAAAACACATGTTGACATTAAAGAAAAAGTTATTTAATGCTGGATATCTAGTTTTCAATTCCCCGGTCTCTGACCCCTCCTACTAAATTTCTAAAGGACTTAAAGAGAAGGCACTTACCTACTGCTCTTGTCTCATACTCGTTAGCGAGTTCCTCGGACTCACCAGCAGCATTTATATCGTTCTTCACCTTGGCCATGCTTTTCAGGAGCTTACTGGCTCCCAGGGCTGCCAAAGTGCAGCCTCGGGTCTGTGGAGAGAGAGTGAAGTCACGCAAATCCCTCTGTGAAGGGAACACGATCATAGAATCGCAGAACCAAAGTGGTTTGGGTTGGAAAGGACCTTAAAGACCATCTTGTCCCAATGCCCTGCCACGGGCAGGGATACCTTCCGCTACACCAGGAATCCTTTAAAAGTTACCCTTCATTTTGCACTTCCCAGTCCAGAACTACCTGTTTGATTCTTTGATCATTAACTTACTGTCTAACCCAAATTAGAAATTGGATTTCAATCAAACACCTGGAATCAGAACCCATCCATGCCGTGGAACAGGTGGGAACTCAGCATCCCAGCTGGAGCACAGATGACAACATACAATAAATGAGGACTGCTGACTCATACATGACCTTAGGAAATGAAGGTATGAAATCTACACCCAAACACGGAATGGGCAATATAAAACCTACTTAGGGTCATCTAGCAATTAGCTCTTGTGGTGTTGTATTTCAAGCTGGATGTGGAGCCTTCAAAGGCCTAGAAGCCAAAGACACAGAACCCCACTGTACTGCCTGCAAAGAGGAATAAAGAAGAACTCAGCTTACTTGCTCCCAAATGACTTTGGACAACTCTTTCTTGTTTTGAAGAACTGACCAAATAAACAGAGCTTGCAACGGGTGCCTTGTGATAGGACACTCCTCCTGAAAGAGAGAGCAACAACTCAGACCCAAGCTCACCAAATGTTCTCAACTGCAACAAATCTGAGCCTGCACCCTCCTGTTTTTATAATTTCTTCTTTTCACAGCCAGCCCACCAATCCCTTCTCTCAGGGCTCTGCCAGTTGTCACACACTACTGAGTTAGGTTATATTTGATATTTATATTAAAGTCTTATATTTGACATGGAAGAATCAGCTTCCCTGTTTTTCCTGAAGTTGGCATTAAAGCATATTTGGGTCAAAGGCATTTCCTGCTTTAACCACTACAGTCCAGATAACTTCATTCACAGCAGGATCAAACTGCTCATCACTCACTGAAAGCTGTATCTCCATCTCATCCTTGCTGTTTTTGTAATCTCTTTTGAGACCTCTCCGGAAGTCCTCCACCATCTTCCACACGAAAGTGAGGAGGGCGTCATTGTAGGAGTTCTTGGCGATCTGCAGGTTCTTGAACACCAGGCTGCTGAAGTTGTTGGTGTACAGCTCCCGCAGGACCTCTGTGGTGAGGAACTTCCGTAGATTCAAGCCATTTTCCAGGAAGAGTCGGACAAATTTGGGCCTGTCTTTCACCAGGGCTGTGAACATCACATCCTGTAGATCAGTAGACTAGGAAGAAATGGAAAAGCAAATTACAAGGATCATGTGAGTCATGTAATTCTTATCTAAGGCCCAACACATGGTAACTGTATCATTTTCATCAGAATCAGGTTGTTTTGGTACACAATTGCTTTTGCTGGATGGCCCAGAGCACTTCTGGCACGGGTAGATCACCTTTGCTACCAGCGATCATAGAATGGATCATCACTGGTAGATCACCTTTGCTACCAGCGATCATAGAATGGATCATCACTGAATGATGAATCATGGCTTCATGGAACATCCTGAGTCAGAAAGAACCCACAAGGATCATCCAGTCCAATCCCTGGCCCTGTACAGACACCCCAACAATCCCACCCTGTGCATCCCTGAGAGCGTTGTCCCAGTGCTCCTCGGGCTCTGGCAGCCTCAGAGCTGTGCCCATTCCCTGGGGAGCCTGGGCAGTGCCCAGCACCTCTGGGGGAAGAACCTTTGATGAGAGCTGCCCCTCAGAAGGAAGCAGCAGCTCCCAGTGAGGTCTGACCTCCTCTTCTCCAGGCTGCATGGAATGTGACAGTCAGTGCAGGTGGAACAGGTACTCTCTCTTATGACAGAGGCTGGGGTGCTCCTGTTGGGATGTGTCCCTTCCCACAGCTCCCTGTACTCACACAAAAGGGGGCTGTACCTCCCAGTTTCGGTCATTGGTGAAGATCTCATCGCTGGCCAGGTCCAGCTGGTTCCACTCCAGCAGCAGCTTCAGCTGCCCATTCCAGTTATCCCTGTCATGCTCATTGGTGCTGAAAGCTGCAGAGGAGGAACAATCTCCGGGTAAAGACCGGACATATTTATCATCCCTGCTTCTACTAGACAACACTCCTTCCCAGTGTCTTTCCCCAGACTCATGCACATTTTCCTGACTGGGGCTTGCAGGATGCTGGAGTCTCAGGGACATATTAACAGTCCAACACAGGCCACAAAGGAGCTGCTGGGAGCACCTCATAACCAAGATCAGCACGTTTCCTTCAGGCTCCTCGGTGTCCTGCACCCTCTACACAAGAGATTCTGCAGGATTCCCAATGGGGCCCCTACCAGCATCCCCACAGCTCTCCAAAATGTCTTCCCAACCACCCGGTTTGGACCTTGCACACACTGACAGATCCCATACTGCTGCTGTGGCCTGCCCACACCCCTTCAGAGCAAGACAAGCTCCACACTGTGGCAGGAGCTTAGCTCTTCAGAGTTGGCACCTAAGGAAAGTTGTTCTAGAAAATAAGTAGCCTTTTTTCCATTTATTTTTAAATCCCCAAACAAACCTGGAAAAACAATTACTTGCCTTTGTACAGGGCAAAGGAAATGGCATTGCTCACAATTTCATCTCCAGCTTCTTCTATTTTGATCACTGTCAGTAAATGAGGGCTCTCAAGGACTTCTTTGATCTACCAAAAAAAAAAAAAAAAGTTCCATTCCAAAGCAATCAAGGCTGTTAAGGAGCAGATCTCCTAGAGCCTTTTAAAATGAAATTTCCTACCCTGTTGTAGCAAAGCTGTTTCTCATCAGTCCTGGTTTTTAACAAACTTAAACAAGCCCAAATAGAAGTAGATAATGAGACTTATTTTGAAGTCACCAAAGGACAATATTAATTATCCTCTGAACATGCAGCAAATAATTGTGATTCCCCTATGTAGATTATCATAACCAAAAAGATATCATCTCAGTAATTAGAAGCTACTCCTAAAGTAGAAAAGATTGTGACAGCACAAGTTTCAACTGATGTCAGTTTATTAGAGAACAGTCTCTACCTCCTTGTGCTTTGTCAAAAACAAGAGATAATTTCTCACATAACGAAGCTTTGTAGAGTTAATTTCATTGTGTCACATAGAAGACCAATAATCTTGGCCATTTCTGATGCAGAAGGAGGTACACTCCAAAGCAGCCCAGCAGAAGCTGTGAGGAGCATGGTCCAACAGGGAACACTGCCTTCAGCAGCTCCACACTCCACAGGGAAGAGATCTTTCTGGAACCTTCTTACCTTTCCTGTGACCAGACAGGTGCTGACTTGATTGCAGCCCCCCCTCCCCTGCTGTTTTTGTTCCAATCCCCACAGAGTTTGGAATTTTCCTTTTTAAACTCCACATGGATACAACACGAAAAGGAGCCCTACACATCCTGTAGGTATCAGCAGATAGGAACAGCCAGACTTGAAGTCACCAGCTGCTCCCTCTGCCCCTCTCCCACCTTTCAGCACAGCACCCCACACTCACCCACTTGATCCAGCTCTCAGTCTCCTCTTCCGAGAGCCTGGAAATGGTGCGAGGCAGGAACCTGAGCAAGCTCTCCTTGACACAGGAGGAAGCAAGAGTGCCTTCGGCCTCCACCAGGCTTGCAATGACATCAGCAATCCGGCCAGAGCCTTCCACCACCACACAGGGAATCTTGCTCTTGATGGCCACATTGATGGACTTGGGAGGCAGAGAGGGAAAGGTGATCATTTGAAGCATGGCTGTGTTATTAGAGCCTGCTATTGAGTAAGGAAGCCTAGAGAATACCAGAAACCCACAGGCCACAGTATTTTTATTATCCACTGAGACATTACCAGTGACAATTCTTTAAAAACATCATCTATCTAATTAGAAAGGGCTGTGAAGAGCCCCACAGAGACTAAGGGTCAGAAATCACCACCTGCCAAATTTTCACAGAATCACAGAACAGTTGGTGTTGGGAGGGACCTTAAAGATCATCTCGTTCCACCCCCTGCCACGAGCAGGGACACCTTCCACTAGACTAGGCCACTCAGATTTAGAGTGGATCAGCAGATCAGGACAATTCCCATGTGGAAATGGCATTCAGGTCACACAACTGTGCTGCCCAACTACAGTCACTGCTGCTTTATGGCACAGCATTGTTCAGATGAGACCAAGGGCTCTGGGTTTATTGGCTGGAGGCAGAAGCAGCATTGTTTTACAGGGATCACTTCTGTAGTATCAGGAGAACATCAAACTCTAATGTTACTGAAAGTCTCCAAGTAGCCACTTACATGATTTCTCACACAGCAGCATTGTACATGGATTAATAGCAAGACAAAAACCTGCTGAATTGATGCTGGAAGGACCATTAGCCCTCCTATTGCAAACACCGCAACAGGAGACATAAGCTGGGTGCCAGCAAATTGTACCAAGGGAGTCGATGCAAGTTATCAAGCACTGGAAAGGCAGAACATCTATTAGTCGGTTTCTGGAGAACAAAAAAAAACAAAAAAAACCAAAAAAACAAACAAACCCAAAAAAAACCACAACAACAAAAAAATCAACTTGGAGTCATCAGAACTTTGTGCATGTTCTTCCTGCCACTTGGAGCTTGGAGAACAGGTCTGTGACAAAGGCAAGGAGGCTTTTCTTATCAGCTAGATGAAGTTTAGAACAGTTTTATTTCTCCTCTGCTAAAGCTGATTCTTGTCATCATGCACCAGTCACAGAGGCTGAGAAAGAAAGAGCCTTCTTTCCTGGCCAGCACTGCTAGACTGAGGCATGACAAGGACAGACATCCACAGCATGGAGCCTGCTGCGTCATTTGGGCTGATCAGAGACTCAATTTATGCCTGGAAGAAATGGCTTCACCTACAAATGAGCAAGAAGGCAGACACAAGTATCTTGGTGCAATAGGAACACTGAGAAACAAAAACTCATCATGAGAGAAAACGGCCTCAAGTTGCACCAGGGGAGGTTTAGGTTGGGTATCACGAAAAATCATTCACTGAAAGGGTTGTCAAGGGCTAGAACAGGCTGTTTAAGGAAGTTGTGGAGTTACCATGCCTGGAAACGTTCAAAAAATGTGTGGGTGTGGCACTTGAGGACACAGTTTAGTGGTGAACATGATGATGGCACTACACTGACTACTGGATTTGGCAAACTTAGAGGTCTTTTCCATCCTCAATATTATCATGATTTTATCAAATAGCCAAGAGACTGGCAAGGACCCTTAACTGAACCATCATCCAGGTACTTTCCAGAGGAACCTCTTGCCAGGAATTATGCATTTGATTTAGCAGGGCTTTTACTCCTGATTGAGCAAACACAAAGTCTGTGTTACGGACGCTGCTTAACAGTGGGTTTGAGGTCTCTCCAGAACAGATGTGTAATCACAAGTCTGCCCAGCTACAGCCCCTGGCAGTCAAGTCAGCTCCTTCACTGATGGCCAAATCCCTTCTTAAACATCAGCAGTTGGGAGCTAAAAGGAGATGGGACATACTCAACACAACCCTTTGAGCACAGCCTTCCTCTAAAACTGAACAAATACTTAATTTCATCTCAGGACCTGTCATTAACACTTTGCATTGGCATTCACCCACCATTTTCCTACAAAGATAAAATTCATCATGTGAATGGAACCAAATTCCCAGAAAACATACAGGGAGGCTGGGATAATGATCTGGAATTTCACATAGTGGTTCAGACTAATTGATTAGCATTAACAGTGAAGTGGCAGCAGAGACCATGCTTTGAATTCACATTGTTTATCCCCACTGACAAGCAAAGTGGTATGATTAGCCTCAACAGTAACAGCACAGCTCTGGTCAGAACAGGAAGTGCTGAGATAACATCTACAAATAAAATAATAATAAATATCATGCTGCTTCAACTTCCTTTTTTTGCTGCATTTTACTGTCGTGCAAAATCCAGTCCCATTCCCAGCTCTTTAGTACAAGCTAAATCAGCTCTTCCGGCTGTTGGTCAGAGCTTGTCTTCACTGCTACTGTTCCCTTCCCACACAGCCTGACTCCTCATCTCCTCACTTTGAAATCCCTGGAGGCAGGTCCCTTTGCTCCCTCAGGCCCCTCACCTTCACTCTGCCAAGGTGGATGGGGAAGTAACAACCCTGGTTTTTAACACTGAGACAGATTTAGAAGTCATCTCCCTTTCCCCCTTCCCTCAATGTCACTTAAATATCCCGTGTCAATAAACTTCTTTGTTCTGTTCATCATCCTCCTACCTGTCATCTGTTTGAAGATGGTCCTTCTCTGTATAGGTTTAGAAGGGTCAGTCAGCAGAGCCCTCCTGCCCTGCTCAGCTGCAAGATAACAACTTAGGTCTAGATCTAAACTAGATTTAAAATGTACTTGAAGGGGTTTATAGAAAACAGGGAGAGCAGCCTTTCACATGGGCAGATAGTGATGGGGAAAGGGGGAACTGGGCCCTAGCACAGATTGCCCAGAGAAGCCGTGGCTGCCGCATCTCTGGAAATTTCCAAGGTTGGATGGGGCTTGGAGCACCCTGGGATAGAGGAAGGTGTCCCTGCCCATGGCAGGGGGTGGAACTGGGTGGTCTTTAATGTCCCTCCACATTCTGAAGGGACAGATGTGGAAGACCTGAGACAACTGAAATGTCCCAGCCAACAGTTTTCCAGGATGTCAGACCAAGGCAGAAACTTTGCACAGAAATTTTAACTGAAATAAATTTCATAAGCTTAAATTGCAAACATGGACTTTCTACAGCAAGTGCAGGTCAAGCTTCAGTAAAAAATAGCACTGTCTACTTCATTAAGTTTGTTTGGAGTAATCACTCTTCAATATTGGAGCAATGTCATTCCTGGAAATAAATCAAAGAAATAGACTTACTTTCAAAGTCTCTTTCCCTCCACCTTGGGCAAAACACACAATTGGGATTTTCCCACCATAATTAGATTCTGAGAAATAAGCCAAAAGAAAAAAGAAGGAAAAATATTAAATATATTAATGCAGTCAGAAGAACTTATTTTACCCAAGTACAATGAAAGAATTTCCAAGCCATTCATGGAAATACTAGTTTGCTGTTGATTTTGCCAGAGTTATTAACAGCTCTGTTTTTAGTAAAAAAAAAATCAGTTCTGCCTAACATTCTGCATAGCTGACTTCAAACACCCTTCTCCAACAGAAGCTTTTCCCTTCTAGAAATCCTAAATTTTGCTATCTCCACAGCCCTTAAAATGTGATTTTATTGTATTTACCCACTACTTTGACCATTTTAAGTCTAGTGGAAGGTTCTTATCACAAGTTCAAGATACAGAACCTCTCAGTTCACATTTTCAATCGTAAAAGAAAGGTAAGAGTCCCATAACTATAGGAGCTAGTGTTTGAGAGATATTCCAAAAAATCCCCAAACCCAACCACCACCACCCTCAAAAGCTTTTCAAGAACTTCCTACTGAAGTCTTTGATTTTTTTTTTTCTTTCACTTTGGTAAAGAAGTGGGTGAAAGAAATGATTAAGCAGCAGGCTGCAGATGGTTTAATCATCCTCATAAATAAATATATTTGGAAAAGCCTAATTTCAGCTCCTGTGTATTTATGCTCCAGCTACCTGGAATCCAGTACCAGGTAGGATGTGTATAGAAGGGTCAGCTTCCAAAAGGAAGGGAGGGAAAAGCTGTGTGGCTGAAATGAAGCCTTTGCTGTGACCCAAAGGACATAAACAAATGAAAATGAGGGGAGGTATTGCTCTGGAGAGGGTGGGTCGCTCAAGACACAATGCAGTTAACACATAGATCCCTTCCACCTCAGCAGCCACAGGGTGCTGCTGCTACTTTTTTATTCCCAGAAAATCAGTGTGGATCAGCCCCAAAGCATGCAAAGACAGGAGAAGGAGGATACCCGGGATAACCCGCTCCGAAATGTACTTCTCCAGCTGGGTCCGCACTTTGGCCTCTATCGTGGGGTGCCCGTGGGTGCCGTTATCAACCAGCAGGAGATGGGTGTGGTTGTTATCCAGGCAGTACAGGGGGTCTCTCTTCAGGTCATCCATGATGTAGTGAGCCAAGTAGTTCCCCTAAGAACACGAGCGCAGCATTTGACAGAGATTCAGGGACAAGGACACAGCCACATTATTTACATAGTGGGACAACTTTTAGACATGTGCTATGGTGTTTAGCGGACAAGAGACAAGGGGAGTTACCCCAGTGAATCTGATAGGCAGGATGGCAGTATCAATGAAGACCCTCAGCAACAGCAGCAACATGTCTTAGCTCATGGGAATCCCTACTATGGGGGAGTGCACGGCCTTTCAGAGCCAGAATAACCACGGGAGTGGCTATTCCCTAACGCTACACCAGACATGGAGTTCGAGCAGCTGAACTCCCACCCAGACAGGCCAAAATCTGGCACAGCTGAAATCCTCCTCACCAGGCCTGATGTGTGCGACTACCTTGGGCATGAGAATATCTTACTTTCCTCCTGTTCTGGGAAGTGCTCCGGATGTTTTGAGGCTGAGCCTCCTCGTGGCACTTGAGGACATGGTTTACTGGTGAACATGGTGGTAGTGTTGGGCTGACAGCTGGACTTGATTTTTAGAGTCACAGTTTTCCAACTTTAACATTAACCTCATTAAGGTTTTCCAACCTTAAGGATTCCATGATCCTGTGTTCCTTACATCACTGTCAGCCGTGCGGATGAGGGTTTCCCGGTTGGAGATCATGCCCCAGGCCGCGATGCCAATGGCCACCACATTCTCCTCGGAGCTGCGACTGATGGTGTTGTCTCTGACCACCTCCCCAATGTACTTCATCAGCCCATAGTGTGTTCCCCCGGTGAAAATCCAGGCTCCTGGAACAACACCCCATAATTGGGAGGAACATAGCCAAACACCCACGCTCCCAAGGCGTTAAAGACACAACCCAAACTCCTTTTGTGACCTTAGGAGTTTATTTTTCAATTAATCATAAAAGAGATGCTACACAACTCACCTTATGTTGCCACAGGCATCCCCTGGCAAAATCTCAATCCTGTTACTTCCAAACCATTATGTCACACATGTCCCAAGCGCACCAGCCAAGCAGAAGTAAACTGAACGCTCTGCATCCCCACTGACCCTTTGAGCTGCTACCTCAGCACCCCTGGTCTGCAACAATAAAGCAACAGAGGCACAGAAGCTGGTGTTTACCCTTGGACTGGGCAATGTAGATCAGCCTGCTGAATATCTTGCGCATGCGGGGCTTGAGCGCGAAGTTTTTGGCGCCACCGGTGACAGAGATGACGAGGTTTGGGGTTTTCAGGTTCCAGTGCTGGGTCATGAGATCATACAGTGTTTCAGAGTCTGTGTCACACGACAGGCGGATGTACTTGGGGGAGAGAAAACAGGAGGACAAATACAGCAGGAGATTAATAGAGGTGGCTGGGGACAACCCAGGGATTGCATTTTCTTCTCTGCTGGACAGCCTCGTTCCAACAGCCAGCAGATGAAAGGTAAGGTGATGATGAAATCCTTGTTTCTTCCTCTGAAGCACCTTTATCCTTCCCCTATAACCACAACACACCTTCCTCTAGAGCAGGCAAGAGCAGTGACCTTGGGCTTCAGAGGAACTCTGCAAGCATGAACACACCACCAATAAAACAACTTTAATTCTAACAGTGCTATTTATAGCTTAGATTATGAATCAGTGGCAGCATCATTACAAGTGAACTAATAATAATGACAGTTGTATTTTGATTCCGCTATTCAAATAAATTCCAGGCTCCATGTGCGTGGTGTCCCTATCACAACACATGCCCGCTCCAGTGCTTCAAGTCTAACACAAAACAAATACACCAAATACGTAGTAACACTTGAGCACTGTGCAAAGATGCCAAAAAGCACAGAGGGAGACAACCTGCCTTCAGGTGGACTCAGAATGTCTCCATTTTTGTAACAGCCTCTCTGGCCTTGTCTTGCTTTGTTATTCAAAAGCCTCTTCAGAGTTTCATCGCTGGTGTGAGGTACTTTAGGATGGCTGCACAAACCAAACCAGGGGATGAAAGGGAGTAGCTTGGACCTGAATCATAGACAATTTTGTTTTGACTGCCCAGTGTTTGCAGGAGAGCAAAATCAAAGGATTACTTTGAGGAAGAAATGTCCCCATCTTGAGAGACACTGAACTTGAATGAAAACATCCATGTGTTCCAGGACAGGTTCCCAGGAGGAATTAAGGCATTTAGGGCATCACAAGGGGCGCCAAGCAGGCTCCAGCAGCTACACAGGAGAGCTAAGGGACTCCCACAGCTTCTGCCCTAAGAAGCTTCAGCTGCATGAAGCTTTGGGGGTTTCTCTGGAGAGGATCCCCCATAGGAGAGGAGAGGCTACCAGGAAAATTACCTGGTTAGCCCTGCTCACAGCAAACCCAGTCAGCTCCACCCGAGAGTGTGAGCGCCTCAGCTCAGCCACCTCCCTCCTCCGAAGTGCAACGGTGCCATCTCCTGGTACTGCAGGATGCTGCTCCCAGACCACGGATGTGATTCAGAGACGCTTTCTTCGGATTTGGGCTTCCAGAACATAAAATGTAGTGACTGTGACGATCTTGGATTTTACAGGGTCTGAGAAGCATGGCAGAAACAAAGATCTTGAAAGCTAGACTTACAGAGGATAGAGTTTTTTACAGAATCCCAGAATAGTTTGGGTTGGAAGGGAGCTAAAAGGTCATCCAGTGCCACCCCTGCCATGGCAGGAACACCTTCCACTGTCCCAGGCTGCTGCAAGCCCTGTCCAACCTGACCTTGGGCACTGCCAGGGATCCAGGGGCAGCCCCAGCTGCTCTGGGCACCCTGTGCCAGCCCCTGCCCACCCTCCCAGGGAACAATTCCTTCCCAATATCCCATCTAACCCTGCTCTCTGTCAGCATGAAGCCATTCCCTGTGTCCTGTCCCTCCATGCCTTGTCCCCAGTCCCTCTCCAGCTCTCCGGGAGCCCCTTTAGGCACTGGAAGCAGCTCGAAGGTCTCCCCGAAGCCTTCTTCAGGTGAACACCCCCAGCTCTCCCAGCCTATTCTCAAACCTCTTTATGGGTCTGTTCACATCTCATTCCTGCTCAGAACTTCTTAGGCCTCATCTGTCCTAGAAAGCACAAGGCAGGGTATTAAACTCCCCACAGAACTTTGATACTTGACTTAGTAATTCTTAGGTCACCCTGAGTCTGAAGTCCTCCCCACAGCACATGTATCAACAGAAAATGCTTGGCAATCTCCAAGAGCAGCAGGTGCCTTGCTGTGTAGGGAATAAGAATAGGGAATAGAGATGTGATTCCAGCCAACATTCTGATGGGATGGACTAGGAGACCTATATGCAGTGTTTGAACAAAGCATGCTCTGAACCATGCGCAGTCGCCTTGAGAGTCCTCATGAAACAACTGTGGGCACACAAACTGATCTCCCAAGTTGGGAGTGGGAAAGTCAACCTAAGGAAAGAACACTTAACCTTTGAGAAGGCTGAAACATTGCAGTAGAGCAAAGCATTTCTTGTTCCAGTAAAGTCACATGGCAGCTTCCAGCAAAGCAGTACGAAGCTAAAATATGCATATCAAGAAATATGTGAAGTACATGGATCTGTTTATGTGCGATTTTAAACTTTCAGTCTTATTTCCCACTGAAAGGCCTCTTATTTCTGCTACTTGGCATAAACAAACAAAATTAATTTACATGGCAGGCTCTGATTTTCCTCATTTATTTTGACTGTCTCAAGCAACCTGCACTGGTGTTAAATATCAGCCATTTAGAGGAGGCAGATGAGCTCAGCCACATGTGACTCCTCACAAGTATTGGTGTAAAACACCAGAAACAGCAACAGCAGCTATTTTCTTCTTCACACATCTCCACTGTCCCCACTCCAAGCAAAGACACAAGGAGAAAAACAACAAACAGAATAAAACCCCTGAAGTTCCAGAGATATCTTACCAGAATTTACTCTCATTGTCACATCTCCACCCTGGCAAATACTCAATATTCAACTGGTTATAGGCCTGAGCAAGCTGGTCTATGTGGATATAAAGTAATATTTGAATATCACGCTCATTCACTCATTCTCCTGCCATGCCTGGGAACAGATAACCTCTTTTCACTCCCATCACCAGCCTAACCAGCAAATAACACAGAAGAAATTATCCTTTGTTACCTATTTTCAGGGCTTGAGAAACAAGCTCATGTCCCTTGTAGCCTAACTCCTGCCATTAGAATAAAATCCATTTCGCCTTCCTTCTTTTGAGGAGCTCCCACTGGTACCCAACATGAACCTTATGAATACCCTTAATATACTCACTTACCTTTCCTCTTTTTCCCAAGTTTTCAAACTGAATATCCCCAAAGGCATCGGTAGGGAGCTCCTTCGTGTGCTTCTTGTAGTTCCATTTTTCAGTGGTGTTAACCTGAGTGCCCTCTATGTGCTGATTTTCAGGGTATCCACATTTACATAAATTACCCCTGAAAGAAGAGTGAATAGACACGAGACCCCTCAGTTATCCTGAGCACAGAAAAGTGAGCTCTGACAGCAAGGAAAGCAGCAGGTGGAGCTACAGAACCAGTTGTTTGTGGGGTTCTACTGGGACTTGCTACCCGACAAAGGAGAGCAGCACCGAATCCTCTTTCCTCCCCTATAACCTGCTTCCGGCCAGCACTGGGAAGTGGAATACAGCTCAGGAACCACGCTGTGCTGAGGGACGAGCTGGCACCTCTGGATGAGCCTTACCTAAGTGACAAACCAAGGGTCACCAGTGGCGTAATGTTACACCCTACAACTGAGCACTGAAGGAATTGAACCTAAACATGTCATCAATGACCTCACCTGCTGCTAACTCAAAATGTACAAAGAGCTTCTTCCCCTTTTTGTGCTCCTAACCACACAGGATGAGCTCACTGCACCTCCTCTCCCAGGTAACAAGTGACAGGACAAGAGAAAAAGGCCTCAAGTTGTGCCAGGAAGGTGTAGACTGGATATTATGGGGAAAAAAACCCATGTAAATTATTGTTAAACATTGGAACAGACTGTCCAAGGTCGTGGTGGAGTCACCATCCCAGGAAATATTCCAAAATCACACTGATGGGGCACTTGAGGACATGGTTTAGTGGTGGTGCTGGGTTGACTTGATCTTGAAGGTCCTCCCCCAGCCTTAACAAATCCGTGATTCTGTAACTGCTAAGTGCAATTGTTTTCCTCAAACTCGGGGTCTGGCTGGTGTCTAAGCACAGCCAAGACATTCATTCACCTCAAGAGGGAAGCAGCCTCCGGTCCCTGGGCAGGTTTTCCAGGCAGTTTGCTCTGTTCCTAGCACTCTTCCCACCCAGCACACGCATGGCACGGTGTGCAGGCACTGCCAGCGCTCTCTTCACCAACACAAACTGCATCGGGGTGGGAAGAATCCGCACTTGGGCTGTGCAGGACTTGTTGGGAAGGTTAGGAGAATTCTTTTCCTAGGAAAAGCTGCAGCACCATCCATGAAGGGCTCTCCATAGCCCATATCCCTGCTTCCTCAGAGGACACAGGGAAGGGGCAATTGCTTGTCTCCTTTAGAGAGGTTTCTTGTACTCTCAGCTTACCTTAAAAGTATGTAGACAAAAATAACCCAGCAAATTCTGTAGTCCTTTCCCAGCGGGCTTGCAGGAAGAGAAGCTGATGAGAACCAGCTCCTCCATCCTTCGTTGGTGCTTTGCCAGACATCCCATTTTTGGTGGCAGAGGAGGACCCTAAGCGAGACTTTCTGAAATAAGACTAATTCCCCTCCCTCTCTCCGAGGCATTTTTCCTCCCGGCTTCAGAGAAGAGTGGGGTCAGAGAGCCCTCAGAGCTCAACATTAGGATTTCTGCAGCTGTCTTCGTTTGATCACTTTTCTCCTGAGACTAAAAAAACCACCCCAAAACCACAAAGAAATATTATGGTCCTAAAACTGGCACTGCACAGGTACCTGTGTTTGAACATGAAGCCAGTATAATATTCTGTCTTAAGAGCACATCAGCTTAAGCAAAAGCTACTGTCTGTGTAAAGGCTTGTGCATCAAATCTGGGATGTGGGTTTAAAAGGAAAATTTAAATTATGCAAACCTCCAATACATACATACCTTGTCATATACCAATACCACTGCTGCATCCTTAAAAACACCTATATATTGCCTCAGTTATGCTTCAAATAGGGAATTTGATATTAAACCCTGTGACAGGGCTGGTGGAAGGTCAGACCCCTAGTTTTGCATCAAGTTACTTGTAGAGTAATTCAAACAAGGAGACCAAGGTGAGATTGCACTGCTAGATCCAGACCCTTCACAAAAAACTCCAAAACTTTACTCCCTCCCTTTGCAGGCAGAAATACCCTCATCTTCTAGATGCCCATGCTTGCAAAACAAAAGAAAAATATCTCCTTACATTGACTTGGTGTCTTTCGTAAAAAAGACACATTCTCTCTTCTTAAAGTTTTCTTGGATGAAGTTGACCAAATCCTGGAAAGTAATTTTTAAAAGTTTATTTCTGATAACCCATAAAACAGAAGAGACCTCAGTAACAGCACAGTCAGTTTGAACACAAAGATACTGCATAAAACACTATGGCAAACATTCTTTCCAGTGGTTTAAAAAAAAAAAAAAAAAAAAAAAAGAAGACAGTCATGTTCTTTAGGGTAGGGGCTGTTTTAATTCAACACACAAAGACCCCAGCAGGAGTCCAGAACAACTTCAAGTCCTCCTTTATGGGAGCTCAGTGGAATGCAAAGTCTCTCCAGCTTGTTTAACCATTAACTCTCCTATTAACCTTGAAACTCCCTGGAGAAGCTTTCATGCTTGGGGAATGCAAATTCATCCCTAATCTGCCTCTGCGAGCTAAGAAAACAAAGAGAAATTCTCACTTGCTGATAAAGGGCTGGGGGTTTTTTGTTTGCTTTCAAGCACAGCTTGGATTTGCAGGGCAAGATTTCACTTGGGACAAAAAGGGAAGACTCGCAGCTATAGTTCAGTTTACCAGTTTGACACAACACTTGTGGTTAAACGGCAGGTAAAGGAAGTTATCCCAAGCAGAAAAAACATTAGAAGCACAATATCAAAAAAAAAANAAAAAAAAGTAAACCAAAAAAAAAAAAAAATAAAAAAAAAAAAAAAAAAAAAAAAAAAAAAAAAAAGGAAGGGCAGGCATTCAACCAGTAAAACTCACAACGGTACAAAACAAAACCAACAAACAAACAAACAAAAAAAGAAAAACAGGGAAAGCACTTGCTAAAGTCCTAAGAATCAGTCATTAGGCCTTCTGCAATCCCATCAGGAGCAGGGAATCTGCCAGGCAATTGCTGGGATCAGCAAGTCGTTTAGGCATGAAAGGACATTTAGCACAACTACATGTTGTCTGCCTTGACCATCAAGCTGCAGGAAGAGCTTGGGGTGGTTCTTTATACAGACAAATTTGTCTCTTGCTGAAACGTGAAAAGGATTTAAATCCAGAAATGACTAAGAAATCACAATAAAAAGCAACAGGGTTCAAAAGGAACGCAATACACCCTTAGAGTTTCACCACGTCAGCTGCTTCTTGAAGGTCATTGGTTCAGAAAACTTCTCCTTAAAGAGAAACATGACAAATCCATCATCCTGCTCTGGCCCTGACCTAATTCACAACCAAGACACCGGGATGTAGCAGGTACTCACAGCATCGCTGCAAGCCACGTCTATGCTGCGAGACATGCTGGAATAGAGGAGTCTGGAACTCTCAAAATTTCCATTTCTTCGGTGCCTCATGGTGCCCATGGGAACCTGGAAAAGCAGGGCAGAGGGGGAGGTGGAGTTGCCCTAGATAACAGCAAGGACACTTTGTGCCCTAGGAAGGCAAGGAACAGATTACTTGAATTCAGCATGAAGAATTCAGAAGGGTATTATTCCTAAAATACGAAACAAAAAATCAGAAGACATATTTTCAGTTATTTCATACCACAAAGATACTTTCTTTTTTCTTTACCCTCTCCAAAATAATTCCAAGTCAACATCCTTTGCGAAAGGAACATACCTTTTATGCCATCCCATTCAATTCATTCCCATATCTTAACTCCTTTGTCTCTGATGGGCAAGCTCAGGACATGGCAATTCAGTGCTTATATACATGAACAATCCTTAATCCAATGTATTTAAAAATTAAAGGGGATATTAAGAAGAAACATTTCAGACACAGAGGAAAAACTGCAATGTTAAAGCAGTTGGTGCAGCAGGATCCTGGGGGCTTAGAGGAGCAGCACCCATCACTGATCCCACTCCTGGAACAAGGACAGTCCGCATTTGTACACCAAAGACTAAGCGGATTTAAGGGATATCAGATCCAATAG
>VZTX01026942.1:122185-138307 GCA_013400915.1 Pardalotus punctatus | reverse complement strand
TTACCCTTGGAAGGGTGAGATTTATCTCCCAAGGATTTACCCCTCGAAGGGTGAGGTTTGTTCCCCGGATTTCAAGTCGAGGATTTACCCCTGGAAGGGTGAGGTTTGTCTCCTGAGGATTTACCCCTGGAAAGGTGAGGTTTGTCTCCCGAGGGTTTACCCCTCGAAGGGTGAGGATTTACCCCTGGAAAGGTGAGGTTTGTCTCCCAGGTTTCAAACCGAGGATTTACCCCTGGAAAGGTGAGGATTTACCCGTGGAAGGGTGAGATTTATCCCTCGGGTTTCAAACCGAGGATTTACCCCTGGAAAGGTGAGGATTTACCCCTGGAAGGCTGAGATTTGTCCCAGCAGTGATTATTCCCATTAGGAATTGCTACAGCCGCACTTTCGCTCATCTGAAGCATCTTAAAACTGGAGTAGAAACTCCTCAGGGTCAGAATTCTTTGTGTATTTGAGTAACTCGGTAGCTGGAGCAGAATCAGCCCAGCCAGCCCAGATTTTCGTGTCTTGGTTCTGGGATGGCACCGTCTGCTTTTGAATTCCAGCTCCATTATGTCAGCCAGGAGGGTATGGAGTTACTTTATCCTGAATAAATCTTCCTTTGAGGATGGGAAACTTGAACTCTCAGCTAACGGCTCTCATGAACGCGGATTTCAGGGTGCATTTTGAGACGATTGTTTCTGAAATGTTTCCCCGCATGTTCGTGGGTGTTGTAGGGCTTGAGATTCAATTGGGAAGCTTCAGGGTTTTTAAAAAAAATTTAAAAAACGGGGTAGTTGCTCTGAAACTTTGAAGTTTTAATTTTCGTTCAAGTTTTTGGTTTTTGTGTATTTACAAAAAGGGAGGTTTGTTTGTTTTCTGTCATCCTCAAAGCACAAGCATCATCCCTGCCTCGCAGACAGTAGGACAAAAAAACCAAGAGCTTTTTGGAATTATTTATTCCAGAAGGGAAATCTGCTCTTTTCTCTGCCTCAGAAATAACATAAGAGCTGAGAAAAATGTTGAAGGAACAGCAGACCCTGTGGGAGACCTGAATAAATCACTGATAAATCATTTGTGTCATAACACTTTCTGCTTTTTTTTAATGTATTATATGTGTTATTTGAAATGAGCAAAAATCTTTGTACTTGAAAGCTTTTCCCAGTTTGTCTCTGGGCTGGAAAGGAAAATACCTTTTAAAGCAAAGCTACTTCAAGGAATAAAAAAAGAGCTAAAGCGATGAAAATGCATCTGTACCAGTAAAAATGTGTATTTGCTGAAGCAGCTTACTGGTTTTGGGAACTGGATTTAATGTATCTGTAAAACTTCACCCAAGGGCTGATAACTATGCTATCAATTAAAAATATTCGTAATTTTACTCTGTGGGTTTAGGGCTCTTTTCCGTAATAAATTCAAAGGTTTTTGTTGGGTTGCAGGGCTTTGAGTTGCCCGTGTGCTTGTTTTGTGTTCTTCCCTCTCCCCTCCTCAAATTCACTTTTGTTTTTTGGTAACAAAAACGTGCAGAAAAAAAAAAATCAGCTCTTCCAGGTTGGACACTGGGGCTTGGAGCAGCCTGGGACAGTGGGAGGTGTCCCTGCCATGGATGAGATTTCAGGTCCTTCCGACCCAAACCATTCTGGAATTCTCTCGCTATTAGAAGGCTGAATTATTTCTTAATTTCTCCACTCTTCAAACTTTCTTCAGCCTTCTTCCCAGAGCTGTTTTTTAAGGAAAAGCTAGGATGCTGTGTGTATTTCCAGTGCACCCACCAGTGACTCCAGTACTGACCAGTGTCACATTTTAGTGTTGGCATCGTATGAAAACCACCAGGAATCGCTGCTGTTCCCAAAGCTGGATGTGGTTGTGGCTTTTCCTGCAGGGAGGGAAAGGTGTTTGCCCACCAGGGGACACTTCTGAGCTGGATTTCAAGGGGAAAAAGCAGGGATGGAAAGCATTTTACGCCGAGTGTGTTGTGTATAAATTTGCATTTGAATATCTTTGCATGTTTGCAGCAACTGCCCTGTTGTAATATTGCCTCCGTTTTAAACCAGCCTTTGAAATTCCACGGGAATCGACGGCGTGTAGTGTCAGAATCCAGGAAAACATTTCCAAGAAATCTCGATGGAGGGTGATGGGAACTCCAAATGTGGAGCCAGCGCATTCCAGGTGGTGGTTAAAGACACCTTTCCCCTTTTTGTTGTTTATCTTCAGGGAATATTTACCCTGTATTTAGGGGAAAGGGAAATCTGGCAAACATTGCCTTTCTTTTGCACTTCTCTGCTTAAAACTGTTTTCCTTCTTGCAGGGTGGCAGCAAACATGCTGTTCCTGTTAAGCACATTTGTAGGCATAGAATAATGAACAGCATTCTTACTTTGCATTATGGTTTGTAAACAACTTTTGGGCCATGTATTGATTCAATAAATGTTTTTGAGGATCGTTTGGAAAATGCAGGGAGCTTTGAGGAGTGAAAAAAAATAATGCTGTTTATAGCAATCTCCATAAAAAGAGTCTTTATGTTGCAGTGAGAACTAAAAGTCGATGCCTTTTGTACCGAGCAGCATTTTAATCCTTCTGTGCAGCTCCCTCTGATACGAAATTATGATGTGCTGGCATCTGACCAAAGTGCCACTCATGGAATTGGATTCTCTCGTGTTTCAAGGCTGGCTTCAAGTCAGTGTGCATGATACTTCACAACCACTTTCTTCACCAGGCGTGTTCCTTCTGTACTGGAGAGAATGGAAAATTTTATTATCCCCCCCGAATGGCTTGTGTAATCTCTATTTGAAACATTTGTGATCTCGCACTGCTGCTGACTTCTCACTCTCGAGATGATGGAGAGCAGCACCAGGGCTGAGTGTTTTTTGGGTGTAGGTGTGTCGGGCTGGGTTTTCTTAGCTTCACTTTATTTTGGAATTTTTAATGGGAATCTAAATTTAAAAAGTCAAACGTGATTGACCCAAATTCAGGTGTCACGCTGTGCCTTGGTGTGCAGGAATGAAAGGGACTGGGTGTGGATTTTGTCTCAGCCCTCCTGATGGAGCCTGTGGAGCCAGGGCTGCCCTGGAGCAGGGGGGGTTTTGGGGAGCAGGAATCCCTGACTTGGGACAAACATTCTCCGTGACCCCACTGCGCCAGAGCTGACAAAAGTGGAGCATTTCCAACCCGAAAAACCCCCAGATTCCCTGACTGTCCACGGGGCCTGCAGCTAATTTATGGAAGTGAGACTGGGAAAATGAGAGCAGGCTTGGCATCAGCTGGAGCGCGGCGAGATCCTCTCGAGTTACCATTGCTCAGAAATGACGCCTCCTTTCCACAATGGGAAATTGTTGTGGTGCTTGTCTGACACTTTCATTAGGGCTCCTTTTGTAGCTTCGTTTCTGAGCAAATTGTGGCCACAGTATCTATTTAATATATCTTTTAATTCAAGAGAAAAATTGAATTAAATATATTTTTATATATAACCAAGAGGAAGTAGAAGCGTCTTCTTAGGTCGCTCTTCAGAAAAGATAAAACTTCCAACTTCAGCTGTTTTTGAAGCACTGCATTTGCAATGTTCAGGTCCTCTGAATATGCTTTTTTTTCCCTTTGAAAACGGTTTTTCCTTTGATAACAATTCAGAAAAAAAATCTGTCAGAATTATCAGGAAAAAAATCAGAAAAAAAAAATTGTCTACAACACAAAGCTTAATATTGAAGTTTATCGAGCTGAATTTATTCTGGAGAATTACAGTAGGAGTTTAATTAATGATTTAAAAGACACTGGGGTGTTCTCAGAGTTTGTCACTGGACAAAGACTCAAAAAAAACGTTATCAGGTGTGACTTGTGCCAGCAGCTGATGGGGAAGGGACTGACTTAGAGATTCTGTCACGTTTATCCTCTGACAGTTCATTTTCAGCAATGATTTCTGACATCTTGAGGAAATCACGAAATTCCAGGTGCAGGGGGAGTGGGATTTGGCATGTGCCTATCCGGCTGACACGATGCAGTTCTTCGAGTGAAAAGCTGATTAAAGAACAGCTGTTAGCTGAAATCAGAAAGTTTGCTGGAGTTTCTGCTGCAACTGCCCTGTGAAAACTCATTTTTTGGGGTTGCAGTGGGTGTTCCCAACAAGCAGAACGTGTTCCACTTCAATAAAGCACTGTGCTCACTTGGCAGCGGGACTGGTGACATGAGTGACAAAGGATTTACAGGAATATCCAGGCAAGGTTTTCTCAGAAGGACAAAAAAATAAAAAAAAAAAAAAATCAAATCAGAATACAAGTTGTGCTGTCTGTTTTCATGGTACATGTGTTTTAATTCTGCCAGGAAAAGCGGCCTGTGTAAAGGTCCGTCAGGGCAACCTGGATTTTACAGTGAGATCGTGCAGAGCTGTTCTTCACAGGGTGGCATGATCTCATTTCAGGAATTTCAGCTGCTCACAGTTTTAGCTCTGCCAGTGTTTCCAAGAGGATCCACAGCCGTGATGAAATTTGGTCCTGCATCTGTACAATTCCATAATTCTATATGCAGACTTGTGTATGTCTATATGTGTGTGGATACGTTTTAAAAATTTTAAGTTTTTAAATATTTTTTAAAATCTGTATATAATTTTATTGTATTAGCCACACCGGCAACCTTAAGGCCCAGAAATTATCTCCTTCCTTTACCCATTTCTTACTAAACACACAAGATAATAAAAATGAATCAAGTGCCAGGGGCCCAGAGGAGACCAGAGAAGAGCTCCAGCCCTGAGAAAAGTTTGGGATGAGAGTTATCCATGGAGTGTGTAAATCAGAGCATGCTCCTTGACTGATGAGGAGAAGAACTCCTTTTTTTTTTTTTTCTGGAGAGCAAAAATGCAGGAGGAAGAGCTGGAGGGTCTGGTTTGATAGCAGATGAAAAAGCAGAGGCTGTGTGGGAGGAGGAGAGAGGGGAATGGGGCAAACAGCTGAAGAGCAGAGGTAAGGAGCAAGACTTGAACGGAGAGAAAACAACTTTATTCTTGCGTTTTCTAGCATTTCCCTGCAGCTGCTAGTTGTTAGAGACATATCTAATAATTTTAGCTGTAAAAATGGTGCTGCTTTGGACGGATGGTTTCTCTGAAATGGGGGACAGCGTTGGGTTTTTACAGCCTGTTTTACTGAGAGTCGCTTTCCATAGCTCGTGTGTGTTGTTTCTCAGGGCTGTGCTAAATTGTGCTGTTGAACTTATCTGAGAAATGTTTTAAGAATGACTCCAGAATTCAAAATGAACTTCTTGATTTATAAAAATGAATGAATTTATAATTAAAATAATAGCCAGGCCTTAGCAGGATCAGTATCAAGGAGATTTTAGCACGGAAAAGAATATTTTCTTCAGTTTGAGAGTATTAATTCTAATAAATTTATAATTTTTGCACGCAGTGAGAACTAAAATTTGGGGTTCAGGTCATTTAGAAACCAAAGTCTTTAGAAGTGGGTTCAGATTGCTGAGTCAAACCATTTGCTGGACAAACAACCCACATGTAAATTTTTAGTCACCTTCTTGCCCTTCAGTATAGACTTACTTAGAGAATTCCATGTCTTAACAACTTCAGACAGAGAATCTGAATAAAACTCCTTTCATTTGCTGAGGGAAGGAAAGAGAGGTGATGGGTATATATGGATACATATAGATATTTATGTGTATTACTGAGCGGGTTTTTGTTGTCACGCGGTGTTTTGATGTTGCACTTGCACCGAAAAAATTGATCAGAATTCCTTTTGTAATTTGCCATTCAACGGATGAAGAGGTGATAACTAAAGTAGAAAAAGTTCCATTGGTCCCATTATTAAAATAATTGGAAGGAAGAGCAGAAGTGTCTCATTTTAAAGAGCTGTGCCTGGTGGAATAAAGTCAAGTTTTAGGAACTGAAAAAACGTCTTAAGATCCTGAGAGTTTTAAGACTTATTTTGTGGGAGCGTATCTCGGCGTTTCCATGGCGTCAGAATCGATGGAAATGAACTCCGGGAGGTATTTCCCAAATTCTTCTGCGAGATAAGGAAAAATAATTGTGTTTTGATGCACGGTTGTCGAGATCCAAATGAAAAATTGCATCTGGCATATTTTGACTTTAGAACTTATTACATGAAGTAAGCAATTACCCGTGCATTTTTTCTGGTCTGGAAGGCATTTCTTCTTTCCAAGATGGAATTGTTGGCCTTCCAGCTAGTGAGTGCACCACAGCTCCTTGTCAGGAGCAGCAGCTGCAGAGGGAGCTTTTATCTGGTTACTTTTCCATTTTTTAGCTGTGTTTTATGCGGTGGTATCTTGGTACAATTGTTTGCTGATGGAAAAGAAAATATTGTGGCTGAAAGCGAATATTAATTCATATTTTTTGGCTTTCTGGGAGAGCGGGGCACTTTCCCAAAGTTACCATAAGCAGTATGAGCTGCAAATTAATATCAATATTTGAATTTCCAAGGTTTTGGTAGAACGACCTGGAGACATTTAAAGCTGTACTTCTGTCTTTAGAATAATTCTGTCATTATTTGAAACGAACGCAGCTGGGAGCTTTTTGCAATTCTGGGAAGTTTTTCCTTCTACCTGTTTTAGCCATAGGCAGCATGTAGGAGGGTAAATATTGGATTTGGTGTTTCAGTCCAGTGGTGTTTCTGGAGTGACAAAAAAGATAAGGATTTGTTTTTGGCATCTCTGCCAAAAGTCCTTTTGAAGGTAGAAATGGACTTTTCTTGTAATATTTTCAAGCTTTTTTGTATTTTACACAATCCACTCTGTGTAATTAGCAGCCCAGGATTAGCAAATTAAACATTTTTGAACTGCAGGCAACTTTAATATAATTATTGCTGCCCTTATTGCTCCATAAAAAACAATTTCTCCATCCGTTCCAAGGATGTTCCTTCCTCTTGCAAGCATTTGATAATTTGCTGGTAGAATGTAACTGTCACAGCCACTGTCACATTCCTGTTTTTTTTCCCCTAGTTTGACAAACTGAATGCACATTTCAAACCTTAAACTCAAAATTAAATAAGAATCGTTTTGCTCCCAGTCCTCAGTTTCCCCAGCAATTATGTTCAAGAAACAGACACAAACTGTCCATATATAACCAAGGAAAAATTAATCACGGAATGTCGCGTATTGATATGGATTTTGTCTCTTTTGAGTGCATTAGTTTGTGTGCAGCTATTCTGGGAGAGCATTTTAAACACCTTTTTTTTTTGCATTTTAGTCCTGATTGAAGTAATCCCTGAAACCTTTTCGTTCAGTCCAATTTCTTTTTCGAAGTCACCCCTTTGGTTTGGGACTATTAATTATAATAGAATAACTTTCCGTAAAGTTGGTTTGTATTTAATCATTTACAAGTTCATCTTTGGGGTGGACGTGCGGTAGAATTAAAAATTTTGAATGCTTTTATGACGCTGAAAAGAAAAGCAGCCAAGATCTGGCCAGGACAGTGTTACAAAAGCAAGGACCAAGGTAAAACCAGACTACACTTCTAAAGAACCAGGACAGAATGAAGTGAAGCGAATCCTTGCCTGGGTTAATACTAGATTTTAATCAGAAAAATCGGATTTAGTCGGATTTTTTTCAGGTGTGCCGTTCAAACGAGTCTTAAAAAACAGAAGTGAGAGATGTTTGCAATCGCTGGGGTTTGGTTTTAGTCGATTGGAGTTCTCCTGGGCTGTCCTCTCCGGGAGCTGCTGCCGTTTGGATGAACTCCTGATTGCCAGTGGTGGAGCACAGATCTCTGCAGGGACAGAGCCGCTGCTTCTCCCCAGGAATGAGGCAGGAGAATCCCAAATCCTGCAGAATAAAGAACGTGCCCTTGTCAGAAATGCTCCTTCCTGCCTGTACTTGGGTCTGCAGAACAATTCTCACACCCTGCCTCGGCCTTGGCTCTGTCCTTGTCTGATTCTTTGATTCGCCGTTCCCAAAGTCGCTCCCAAAATCCTGAATTTCGCTCCTGAGCTTTGACGAAGTGCGAACGTGGCTTTGTGGAGTGGGAGCTCGTGGTGTGTTGGACTTGAGGAAAACCGTGGGGTGGATAAAGGGTTTGTCTGTAGAATTTGGCTTTATTTTTGTGAAGGTTAAATAACTTTTCTGTCCAGCTTTAAAGGATGAATTAAATTTGGGGTGTTTCTTCCCCCATTTCTCCCTGCAAATGACAGAAATACTTCCAGCTCTCTGCAGAGGCTCTGGAGCTCATTCCTGGATCCTGAGATCCAAGGTGCAGTGTGGGATTGCATCAACATCTTCCCGGGTTTCCTCTGGGAGAAAAATGTTATTCCTTGGGCTCTGAACAAGGTTCAATCCCAGCAGGAGAAAGTAAGTGTTACATCTAAAAAAGGCTGAAAACGGAGAAAATCATTACAATGGCTTAAAAACCTCGCAGCTGGGATAGCTGTAAATGGAATTTGTGTCATCCACTCTTACAGCTGGAGTGTTGTGTCAATACTGTGTTTGAATACTGTATTTCCCCCCATGTTTGGCAAGGAAAATTTATTAATTTCTGACAAACTGAGTATTTTTGAGGCTTCTTTCAGAGTTCTCCATTTGTTATCGAGGTTTTCCATTGCTGTGTGTGTATACAATGTGCTTTTTAAGCATGAAGCTTCTTTGATACTCTGCTAAAAAAATAACAGATTCACTTTTTTTTTAACCTTTTTTTTAACTTTCTTTTTTTTTACTTTTAAAAAAATAATCCCATATTGTTATGTTAATTTTTAAAAAAAATATCCTTGATTAGAAAAGTGATCTTAAGGTTAGTGTTAGCTTAATACTGGGTTTTGTCTTTGGAGTAGGTGTGCTATAAACAACACACCAAGCATATTCTTGCCATCGTAGCCTATAATTCCCAAGAAATTCTTCCTTTTCAGGATGTTCCTTTTGTAATTTATAAACTGCTCTGTCAACCTGGCTGTGTTTTAGGAAGGAATATAAAATCCACGGCCCGTGTGGAACATCAGCTGTGCAGCTTCAGGGACAGAGCTGTGCCGTAATCCCCGAGTCGGGGCCATGCGAAAATTTTTTGTGGTTTCACCTTAATATTTCACAGACATTTCTTTAGCTCCAAAACCCCTCCAGTGTGACAGAATTGAGAGGTTTTTTTTTTTTCCCCTCAGAAGAGGCAAAAATGAGGTCCAGCTGAAGTTTAAAGAGTGTTTGCAGTGTTGAGAGGAGAATCTTCGGCTCCTGTGCTGCTGTTTCATATTCATGAACACTAAATTAATTCGCATTTGATGCGTGTAACCCTGCTGAAAGGCAAAACAAACCTCATGGAAAACCTTCAGCTAAGGACTGGGTATTATCAGCGCTGAGAAAAAATATTTTTGTTGGTTTTATTTACTTAACTCATTCTACTGCTAATTCCAAGGTTTTCAACAAACGATTTTGTTCTTAGTTTGTTTTTTTTTTTTTAAAAAAAATAAGGTTTGGTACCAAATAAAAATAGTATTATGTGATAGCTGTTTAAGAGAGCCAGTTTTAGCTGCTGAATATATTGCATCTAATTTATTGCCCTATTAGCTGAGAACAAAATTCTTCTGTATTTTTTTCCTAGTCCATACAGAATACTTTTGAGAGTAATTTAATATATATGTGTACAGCATTTAAGGTTAGATTTATATCTTAATTTATTCTTCCAAACATGACTTTGATTATGTAATTTTAAAAAAAAAAAATCAACCCACTTTAATACACATAATGCTCAGATTTTAGTGCAAAGGTGGAATGTCTTTTCCTTTCTGCCTGCTTTCCCTGGGTTTATTTTTAGCCCTGTTGCACGTAGGCTCAATTTACTGTACACTTCTCCAAAAAAAGCAAACAAAACAAAGAAAAAGGAAACAAAACAAAAAAAAACCCAAACAAAAAAACCAAACCAAAACAAAACAAAAAACCACAACAAGTTTTTTACAAAGTAGGTGTCACGAAGAATGAAACGCCCGACCCGTAATTTCTCACACCTTTTTCTGGTAGGATAAATCAACACCTGGCAGGCCTCTGATTTATCAGCCTCGTGGTGAAGGGTTTTGTCGTGATTTTGTGTCAAAGGTGGACCTTGTTCCTCCGGGTGCAGATTTATGGCTGGGGCAGCAAACGTGTCCCAATAATTACGGGGTGCTGTGGGACCAGTTCCCCTCTCATGGGTGCTCGTGGACTCTTTAATGTCTGAGATTGAAAGCTGCAGGCTGGTAAATGAGATTTTGTCCTGTGATTTTTCACGTCCTTTGCTTTAAACTGAAATTTTATTATTTGTGGGTGCCGAGGCTGAACTTGTTTTGTTGTATAACGCGTCGATGGGGCGTTCGTGATATATCAGAGAAATCCTTGTTAGAGGAGTATTTTATTGTTGTGTGTGGCTATGGAGCTGACTTAGCATAAATAAAACTTTTCAGAATATTTTAACACAACTCCATTCCGCTCTTTTCAACCGCAAGACACAGCCTTGAATTTTAAATCCCGTTTTTAGCAGAAACCTCGAGCAGGCCACGAGAAATGAGCGCAGTGTTACCAAATCCTGCTCCATCAAATTAAGGATTTTTTGTTTCTGTACACTCCTGGCCTTTCAGATGGAATATGGTTCCCTTCCCGATGTCATGGGGTTTTTTTAACACATGCGTGGACGGCCCTGGGATTTTTTTTTTTTTTTGATATTTTTTTTTTTTTTTTACGGCTACGCTTTCAGTTCTGGATGACGTTTAGCCTTTGACCCAGGCACTTTCTTACAATAAACAGTTTGTTGATGAGAGCAGCTGCTGGGAAGATTGTTTCCAGACTGTTCTGCCGCAGCTGAGGAAGGAAAGGAAGCAAAATGTGGGATGCACCTTACGGCTTCCTCCTCGTTCCTGTCCCTGGCTCTGCCTCTCACCGAGAAAACCTCGCCACCTCCAGCGCCTCTTCCCACCCTGCTCGTGCCTCCTGGCATCCCAGTTCCCGAGGGGAACGCTCTGCCGAAGCCAGGAGAGATGCAGATTGAAAAAAACCTGATGTGAAGACCATAATTAATGCGTTTCTGTATTATTTTTAACCTGTTGGCAGCGTTCTTTCCTTTAAAAAAGGGACATCCTGACTTGGTTTTCGGCAGTCGGTGAATCCTGAGCCGGGCAGTGCCCTCTGTTTTCCAGGATGGGCTGGTGCACGTTGGAGAAATGAGTTGTCTGCCTACATACGGCGCTTTTTAAAGCTAAATTTAAATTTGGATTCAGATTTAGGCACGGATTTATGAGCAGTTGCTGGACGTGCAGTGTGGGAACGGGTTGAAATCTAAGATGGTTCACGTTCAAAGCAATGGGACTGCAGTAAAAAGGATAAGGATACCTTGCAGCACTTTGTGAAAAACCTTTCCCTTTTTTGGATGAAATATTCCACATATCAGTGGGGAAAATGGATCCACTTCTATCTGTGGCTGTTTCTGCTGAGATGATGCCCTGTGTTGATGTAATGCAATACTTGTTTTTAAAAACACGCTGAAGAGTGGAGACAAAAATAAGGCTCTGGAATGATCTTTCTGAAATGATGAGCTTTTTTCTCTGCCTCTCTTCAGAAAGTACATCACAGACTAAATAACCACCCAAGCCTCTGGAGGCTCCTAAAAATCAGGTTGGTTGGGAAGTCAAAAAGCTACCGACCCTGCCATCTTTGTAAATGTTCCTCTGTGCTTTGTGCAGCCAAAATCTCCTGTTTTGCGCCGTGTCTCAGTTTGGGAAACATAAAAATATTATTAATAAACTGAACCAGATTTCCAGGCTGTGCAGAATCCTGGGAATGCACAGCAAGTACCAGCCAAGCAACTCCAGCTCATGAGAACATGAAATGAAAATGTGCCTGGGTTGTGGGACAATAAAATCTTTATGAAGTTCTTCAGGCCATGGGGAAAGGAGGGAGTGGAGAACTGGGGATTTCTCTCCTTCCTAAGATTTTCACCCTGTGAACTAAAAAAACACCGGTTGTGAAAATAATGGCCCTGTGCTGAAGGAGAATAAGAGAGGCACAGCTTCTCTCTGGCTTAGCCTCTTTTGCAACTAAAATAGGTCTTCCTTCTAAGAAAATATGCAAAGAAATAAAAATATTAGAAGTAATCTGAAGATTGATTAAAATCTGCCAGTGGGGATGTGGAGGGAAACTGTCAAGCTTGCTGAACTTTTATCAATTTCCTTGAACAAGGACTTGGTTTTGAAATTCATTGTAAACAGTGAATATTAAAGGAGCTTTCTGTCAGCTTTCTAAAAACTGATTAATTTCAGTGCTTCATGTATTTCCAAACAGATTTTGAATGTTTTGTGAGTAGGTTTTTGTGTTTTGAAGTCCTTTTTATTCCCTTTGTTTCAGTCGTTATAAAATCCATCTTCAAGTTTGCATTTCCTTGAGTCTGGAATTGCAACACTGAGGTGTGGATGTGGAATTTGGGAATGTTATTAAGTATTAATGACATCAGCATTGAAATTATTATTATTATTATTATGATCTTTATTATTATTGTTATTATCATTATTATCATTATCTTTATTATTATTAGTAGAGATAATGATATCTGTTCTTCATCCTCTCCAGTTCCTCTCTGAATACCAAGAGATGATCTTTACTAATCAATCAAATTTTTGGGTTTGATTTTTTTTTCCCCTCTCATTTCCTCAGTCTTTCCCAAAAGGAAAAGTCATTGTGCTTTGCTTTTAAGAGAAAATAATACATTTTAATGCAAGATTGAGGTCGTAAACTTCATATATAGCATTTTACAAAGCCTCCTTGAAAGGTAGTATAGACATGGCAGGGTTTGAAACGAGTAAGAATAGTAGATAACATTATGTTTTCTGCTTATTATGTATTTTGCAGTAGGTAAATATATATTTTGTATATGTAAATTACATTTATATAGATATATGTGTGTGTACATATATATAGATAGATATAGATATAGATATAGATATAGATATAGATATAGATATAGATATAGTGTGTGTGTGTGTTTATGTGTGATGTTAAATATTGTTTCTGTTGGATCCAGGAGATGCTATGGAAGCTCTCCAGTGGTTAATTTAAATTTAACACCTTGAAACTTGCAGGGCTGTTGAGCAAAACTGTGTAAGACAAGGAGGATATGGAGATATTTTGTGTGTGTGTGTCTATGGGAATTTTTACATTTAAAATCGAACTCAAAGGCCAACTCTTCATTGAAATATGTCCTTTTCTGTCAGTGCTAATAGAGAATGCATAGGAATGAAATACATACATTTGAGATCACACTTGAATTGCTTAATGCCCCTCTGGGAGCAGGGAATTCAGAAAAAAAGCAGATTTTAGCTATATTGAAGTGTGATGTCTGTAAATGTGGGTTTGCTCCACACAGGCAGCTCTAAAAATTTGCTCCTTTATGCCTGTGTAATCTTCAATTGCTTGCAGTTTACAGAGACAAATAAATATATAAATATATATGTATGTGATTTAATCACTCCATCAGCTGATAATCCATGAGTCAGTGCAAACTTCTCAAGCCCAGTGAGGCAAAAATAGAGGTAGTTCATTGGAAATCATTGCATTTTATGCAAAGGAAGGAAAAAAGTTTTTAAATCATGTCCTGAGTCTCCAGAAAGGGAATATTTGGCCTTGCTTCACAAACACAGCTGAAGGACAGTGTTCTAATCCCAATAATTGAGTTTTCAGGTAGGGCATCCCTGGGTAAAATCAGCTTTTCCCTCACAAGAGAGGAGGGAGCTGATGTGAAATGTTTGGTTTATGGCATTGTATTTTTAGCTTTCATTTAGTCTCGCCTCCACTTTTTAATAGGAACCAAATGAATTTAGGCTGGGACTGAATTTTGTCTTAACAAAGAATTCCATTGATGGAGAGTTTAAAGCCCATCATTGGTAGGAAAGAGCAGTTCCCAAACCTGCCCAGTGAGAGATATTTGCATTTATCTGTGTGTGTGTGAACATACAGATAAAAATAAAAAAATACATCCAACTCCTATCTATATAAACAGATTGTAAGAATAAAGTCTTGGATTTGGGGTTATTTTCAACCTTTCTAAGTGGGAGTTTATGTGCTTGGTGCATAACTCTCATTGTTTGACAGAGCCCAGGTGCAAATAAAATCTCCATCAGGAGCTGTAATTTTGTGTTATTTTATACTACGGCAGAGAAGGGTCCATGTGCAGCTGGTTTTTGTCTCCCTCGTTCCTCCTTGTTCAATCTCAGCCTCCAAGTGAGCGTTAGGGGAGAGTGAAACTTCATGATTATGAAATTAAAAGGAATTTTGAAAACAGCGAAAGAAAACCTCTGTTACGGAGCGGTTTCTGCACACACCTGCCCAAACTCCGAAAATCATAGAAAGCAGATGTTCAATCAAACAAAATGCAGCTTTTCCTCTTCCTTTTTTATGTTCCAGTTGCCACAAGGAGCGGTTTTTGTGCTGATGAGGGCAGGAGCTGAGGGGCTGCGCAGTAGCCTGATTTTGTATTTCTGAGGGTTGTGGGAGTGAATATCCTGCACATCTCCCTTCGTGCTCAGAACAACTTTTCATCCTGTGACGCTGTCAGTGTGACAGTCAGAATTCTCCTGGTGCGTCTCTGGGTACCAGATCAGTGCTTGGAAATTCCCAGTTTCTCCTTGTTTCTCTTTAAGGGATTTTAATTTGAGTTTTGGAGAATTTATTTGTAAGGTAGTTTTGTTGGTGCAGTGCTTTTCTGTTTTTGGTAGTTTGGTTTTTGTTTTTTTTTTTATAATAATGCCATGAAATTACTTTTTTACCATTTAAAATATGGCTAGAAAATTTTTCTCCTTGTAAATACGAAACTTGCAGTTGAATATTTGAACTCTGAAAAGCTGAGCAGCTCTCTTGTCACCAAGCCGACACGGCAAATTTCAGTCTCACTTTCAGAAAGAAGGGAATAGCTTTGCTTTTGGGAATGTACATGTAAAAAAGTGTGATTTGAAGAAAACCCTCGTAGTTTTATAGGAAATAATGGCTTTAAGATGAAGGAGAACAGGATTAAATTAGATATAAGGAAGGGATTGTTCCCTGGGAAGGTGGAGAGGTTGTGGATTCACAATCCCTGGCGGTGCCCAAGGCCAGGTTGGATTTGGGGCTTGGAGCAGCCTGGGACAGTGGGAGGTGTCCCTGCCATGGCTGGGGGTGGGAATGGATGATTTTTCAGGTCCCTTCCAACCCAAACCATTCTCAGATTCTCTGCTTCTATGAAATCAAATTTTTCTTCCGTTCTCCTGCCTGGAACTGATGAATAACAATTTCAGAGTTTATTTGTGCCACCCTCCAGTGAGTTTGGTTATTACATTTATTTACACGACATTCCCCTGGTAGGCTGGGAAATCCCAATTTTCCAGGACTGTGTTTTACTACAAAAGCAGTATAAAACAAAAAGTGTGAGTGGCTGCAGATCCTGTCAGAGCCCAACCATGGAACGGCTGCAGCTTCTGGGATCCCACAATCCCGTAAAGCTCGGAGCGGCATCTTTGAGGATTTAGGGGATGCCGTGCCCGGCAGTTTGGGTGTTCCCTGCCCTCGTGTCGATGCCCAGGCTGGTCCCAGAGGTGCCCAGGAGGTTCCTGAGCCAGCACTGCTTGTGTCAGTGGCCACCAGAGGCTGCTGCAGAACGGCTTGGAATGGGAGAGGTTGGGAATTCCAGCTGGATCCTCGCTTTAAATCACGCAGTTCTTACGTGGTTCTATTCCTATTCTATGGACTCGGAGCAGAGGTTAGCCCTGACTTCGTATATAAGTTTATTTCATTATGTAATAATGTGATTTTTTTATGTGCCAGTGGAATTGTGGGGACCACAACGCACTGGTTCAGTATCCAGGTTCCTGGCACTTTGTGTGAAGGGAGTTCTTACAGTGAAAATTAATTTTTCTGCTCTGACCAGCACTTGAAACTTTTTTAAACATGTAAACCCATATCTTCTTAGGAATTTGTAAAAATCCCTGTCCTTGATTACGTGTTCCTCGTGTTTATATTTTTGATCAGCTCAATAAGCACTGGGCATTATGGGAGAATTAGCTTGAGAATTATACACACATAACAATTCTTAAATGGTTCAGTGTGTGGTAGAAGCAATGAAATCAAGAAGTTTGCCTAAAATCTATGGGGGAAAATCACTTGAAATAATATACTCAGGAGGGTGAATGGTTGAGACTGTGTGGCATATTTATAATAATGGAACATATAATATATA
>VZTX01026942.1:95918-122058 GCA_013400915.1 Pardalotus punctatus | reverse complement strand
TATTATTATATAATATATATAATTATAACATATAACAACACAGAAATAGGTGCTATTTTGATCTTTTCAGAAGGTGTTCTATGGAAAAAATACACCAGAATTTCTGACAGGGTCTGGAGCACTTCCATTATTTATTTACAATGTCATCCCACTTTAGTCACCTTTACTTTGTAACTGAATTTCTGTAAGACTGTAAACCCATGCTTAGGTGAGTTAAAATTTTGTTTTTATGTCTGGGCCTTGCACACCCAATTCTGCTGAGGGAATTTCTGTGTTTGGAAAGCAATAGGAAAACACTTTCTGATTAAGCCCAGTTTTTCCATGTACTCCTTGACAGAAATGAAAGCTGTAATTTTTCTAAATATCAGTTACAGCCAATCAGTTACTGTGGGTATGTAAAACAAGTAGGATAATGCGTAAGGAATTTATTTAGTCTGTCAAAGCTCTGGTGTTGCGCTGAGTGAAGGTGCAAGTCAAAGAAATGTTCATAAAACCTTTAATCATCATCACATCATCATTTATAATGCTTAGACAAAAAACAAAAAAAAGAGGGGAAAGGAAATGTTTAAAACGTATTTTATCCAAGAATTTAGACAGAAAATATTCGGAGGGATCGATAACTGTTTATGGGATGTTTGCTCTTCGTTTGTGGTGTGTGGGTTTTGAAGAGTGGGGCTGGAGCTCAGAGGCTTCTTGGTCAAGGGCAGGAGAGCTCGGTCCTGCCTTCAGCACTCCTGTAGGAAATGTGAGATACACCAGTGATGGGAAGGAGGGTGTGGTTTGGTTAGAACTTTTTTATTTAAAAATCAGATCTCTCCCCCCTCGAAATTTGGGTGCAGGAATCACCAGTGCATTGTTTTCAGTGGAGTTGAAACCACGATTTTTTTTGTGGTTTCATTTATCTTTTGTGGTTCCATTTGACTCTTGGAAGTTTAAGCTGCACACTGAGCAAGAAGAAGTCCCAGAATTTGTGTTTGTGGCTGTTTGTAAAGACATGGCAAACATTTCGTATCAAACCTCTCAAAGTAGAATTATCTCCAGAAAGAGTGACTTTGGAACATTCAGGGTGTGACTAATAGTAGTAAATCATCCCCTAGCTGAAGGTATGAGCCATTTTAGCAGGTGATACCCTGAGAAATCAGTACTTTTTTTAAAAACTGCTGGTTTAGCCTTTAAATCGAGTTTTAGTGATGGACTGAAGGGCATCTTCTGTCAGAGAACCTCAGCACGCTGAAAAAGCTGTGTGATGCAGATGAATCTGTTCACTCCATGCTTCAGGATGTAGGAAGAACACTACAAACCCTGTTACAGAGAAAAATGAAGTTTAATTAATCTGCAAAGGAGCATGGACTCAACTCTAGGACAGTGTCAAGAAGTCAGGCCAGGCTGGACTAGAACAAGCAGCAGAATTATTTTTTGAAGAGGAAATGGAGTTAATTTTCCTGTTCTGAAGTCGATGATTGCTTGAACAAAAATATTTTTGGAAGAACGTTTGTGCGTCTTCACGTGGGGTGATCTGTATTCCTTATTTTATTCCCCTTGCCCGCAGGAAATCCATCTCGCTTTCCTGAAGTGGCTGGAAGGAAACGTGGATGCTGAAGGGTTGAGGGCATCCAGCAAGGTGTCCCTGAAATTTGTCACATCCTGGGAGCCCAAAATGGAAGTGGCTCCGTCCCTGGTGCCGGTGGTGACGGAGATGGGAAGTTTCTCCTCGGAACATTTCAGCCTGAGCACCTATCAGCAGCACCTTCAAACCAAGAAGCTGGGAAAAATCCTTCTTTTTACTGAGGTTACCACGACAACCATGAATCTTCTGGATGGGTAAGATGGGGATCCGGGCCATCCCAAATTAACTTGCTTTGCGGGAGTTCCTGGTTCTGGTAACACACAAAGTCCAGAAAGAAAGTGGACACAAAATAGCTTTGTGTTCACAGGGTATTGATTGATAATGTGGAAAATACTGAGCCATAAAGGGTGGGAAAAGCTGAGTGTGACAACTTTTTGCTTGGTAGTGGAGTTTAATCTTTATTGCTCTGGCAAAGCATGAACGTCACCATAAGAACATTTAATTTGATAAATATTCATATTTAGGAGATTAAATACATTCTTCAGTGCAAATTATTTTCTAAGCCTGTTATTTGACAGAAGTGATACCGAGTAGTTTGTGCCCCTCATTTTAACATGACTGTTTTCTCTCATTGAATATTTCACTAAAATGCTCTTTAGTGCTCGGTTTGGGTTTTTAAAACATGGATTAGGGTTCTGGTAGAGGTTCTTTCATCGTCACACAGATGACCCTTGTGAACGAGCTGTGGGATACCTTTGAGAAGGTTGTTCATTAGAGTTTAAATGGGATTAAGTGATAGGAAAATCACAGTTACTAAATCTCAGGTTGGAGTTTGTGTACAAAGGCCGCACTGTTGTGTTTCATGGAAATTTGATGGAAAAAACTGCCTTTGGGAAGTTGTCGCTCTTCAGGACAGAAACTCCCCAAGCCTGTTTCTACCTGCAGCTGTGACTTCTCTTGGCAGTTACTTTCGAATATCAGGGTTAATTTATCTGCAGAAATCGCAGATGAATTTTACAGGTGACAAACAACCTCAGGAGTTTTAGTTTGGGTTTTTAGTCAAGAATAAATTGTCTCGAGTGTTATTGTAACTGATGAGTTAACCAGCAGTAAGGGCTTTAGTTCTCAGCCTGAGAGCCTAAATTGCAATTTAGGGACAAATGCAAATTTTGGTTCCAAACTATTCCCTGTGTGTGCAAATGCCCACGTGTTAAACAAATGTTGCTGTCTAATTTTGCCAATCCCCTTCCCCTGGATTTACATCCTGATTTTGCAGTGGATTTTGAGAGATACAGACTTCTTAGTTTGATAAGAGGCCATGAAGAATTATTTTATAGAAATATAGCTATTTTTAGCATGTGCTTCTTTCTTCACATTTAGTATTCACAGCATGTTCAGGCCACTGGGTTGAAAGAAGGACTCTGAAGGAGCTGGGAAAGTGATAATTAAAAAAAATCAGGAGGTTTCTTCCCTCACAGTTGAGTTTTGGTGGTGGTTCTCAGGAATTTTGTTCCAACATCTCAGTAAGATGATGTATTTGGTTCAGAGTTTCGTGATTTGATTTAGATCAAGCTAAATAGAATCTGACCAATTTACAAACGTTTAATTACCCGGCAGGGCAGGGTTGCTAAGAGAAGTGGTCTTGGTTTTTCAGATACATTTAAAAGTTGCTTTTTTACATTAAGTAATCCAAATATAATGAAGTGCTTACAGATGTTGGTCTTCAAGATTTCCCCAGTCATGATGAGGCTTAAATAGTTGATTTTCAGGTAAGTTGTAGGCTAAAACTCCTGGCTCCTGGCTTATGCTGGGAATATGGTCCTAGGCAGGTTATAATTTGAATTAAAATTATTAATTTGTTTATCATTTATCTTAGATTAGGTTTATCTTACAAAAATACCTTTGTTTTATTAAGTTAAAATATTTGTCTGAAGTACCATGGTTGATGTTTTTCAAAATGCTTCGTTGTCATGGGTAATAGGATAATGTGATTTGCAGTTCAGTGAAGAACCTTGAGATTTGAATGATAACATTTCATAAATCTCTAGAATTTGATGCAAAAATAAGTAATTTTTATTGAAGGAAAAAGCTGCCAGGTTTTTAAGGTGCTTCCAAAGGAACCAATCTGAATTTTTTGGGATACGTGTGTGACGCTTGTGTCTAATTGCCAGTTCTGAGTGAAAAGAAAACGTCTCTCAGGAAAAATAATTTTCTTTGCTTGAAGAAAAAAGAGTTATTTACTGATACTTCAGGATTCCCAGAAAAACATTGCAACACTGTCTTTAGTAATCCTGCATTGCATGATGGACTCTCTTAGAGTCGCTTTCGAATTTTACCAAGTTTTAATGGTTAAAAACACGATGCAGACACCTCAAGAACTTAATGAATTACATTTGTCATAAAGCAAATTGTTTAATTAGCAGATTAAAAAAATAAAATCAGCATTTAACTTCTGTCACTTCAGCTTCTCTTATACCTCTCCCACCAAGTGGATGCCAAACTTTTGTCTCCCTTTCCCACTTCCCCAAACCTCCATACCCCCCAAAAATGAATAGATGGAAGGGGAAAAGGGGGCTGGAATTAATTTAATGGCCGAGCAACCTCACAGTAGAGAAACAGCCGGAGCCTAATAGGGGCCTTTGTCTGCATTTCCACCCTGGCTGGGAACGTGCCAGTCAAAAGTCAGGCAGGACGAACAGGTGGGAACTATTAGACCTGTCATAAAGTTTGAAAAATTGATTCTGGAGGCTGAGGGAATAGATTGGACTTGACAGTGTTGTCCTAAAGATTCCGAGGGAAAGTTGTGTCGTTTAATTTGGGATCCCTTGATTGTTCATCGGCTCTCCAGATGGCAGGGCTTGGTGGTGGTTGGGGAATTTGGTGCTCGCTGTGCTGTCCCTGGGCTGCCTTTGTGTCCCCTGAGGTCACAGCAAAGTGGAAATTCACCTGTAGGTGCCCAAAATTAGGTGCCCAAAATTAGGTGCCCAATTAGGCATCGGCCCAATTGGAAAATAAAAATCTGTTTCAATGTCATGTGTTGTTTTAAACGATCCGTATTCCTTCTGTGATTTCATGTGTAAAACCCCTTTCGGTCTATTTGTTTAAAGCAGTTTGTGTTTCACAAACTGAAATTTCAAATCCTCACCAATCGTTACAACCTTGGGGTTTTTTTTTCTCTGAAAGGAAATTCTTTCTGTGAGTTTCAGAAACCTTTTCTTCCCGAATGTTTATCCTAATGCCACCTGAGCAGGTTAACCCTGCCAGAAGCAGCTCCACGTTCTGCATCTCCTCAGAGCATCCCTGGGAGTGCAGCTTTTAAAATGAAACCATTGTTTTTGAGGCTGCATCTGGTGTAGTGATACAAGTGTTATATTATAGAGAAATACTTGTTACCCTCATAAGGCTTGAGATTCACAAAGAAATATTTCTGTTTCTAATATTTCTGCACACCCTAATTGGCTGGAATGGTTTCATGAGCATTTCATTAAAATTAAATTAATTAGATATAAATTTCAGTTTTATTCTTTATCGTAGATTCTGTTTCAATATTGTAGTTGGCAGAAAATTTGATTTACACATGAATAAACCAGCATGGGACATATTCTGTATGAAATGTGACTGTGGATCCCTTTTCCCCAGTATTTAAGAAGCACAAAGTGCCATTGTTAGGGAAAGTTTGACACAAAAGTGGTGAATTTTAGTGGAAGTGAAATGTGGGCTGAGGTTCCTTTCATAACTGCTGAATAGGATATTTAAATAAAATGTCAGTTTAGAATAAACAGTTTCCAAACAGTTCAAGGCTTTGCAGAAGAAAATATTTTCCATTTTTTGTGGCGTTTTCCTTTTCAAGATTCATATTGTTGAATTTTTAAAAATCGAGCTACCGCTCCAATTTTGGGAAGTGGGCATGAAGACACATTTCACTTGGAGATTCTTGGTTTAGTTGAACTGAAATATGGATGGTGCTAATGCAGGTCTGAGTTAAGAAAAAAACTGTGTGTAATTGAAGGAGATGGGAATGGCACTTCAGGGGCAAACAGGCTGAGACTGACAAACTGTTATGGACTGGGGGATTTTTGATTTGATTTTCAAGTCCTTGTGATGTTTTAGTCTGTGTTTAGTTATGCCTTGCACCTTGGTGATCCCCCTTATTTTCCATTGTGGCTCTATTTAAAAAAAAAAAAAACTGAATTAAAATCAGGTAAAATGTGGGGAATGGATGTAAATGTCATTCCAAGGTAGGAAACTGGCATTTAGTGCGGGCTTTGTGAAATGTGTGACAAAGTGACAGTGCTGCTTCTCCTTCCATCAGCAGCTGGATCCACCGTTCTTCCTGGGAGGGTGGGCAGGCCCTGGCACAGAATTCCCAGAGCAGCTGGGGCTGCCCCTGGATCCCTGGCAGTGCCCAAGGCCAGGTTGGATTTGGGGCTTGGAGCAGCCTGGGACAGTGGGAGGTGTCCCTGCCATGGCAGGGGGGGGAAGGGATGATTTTAAGACCCCTCCAACCCAAACCATTCCATGATTCCATGATAATATTTGTGTTTTATCACGGTGAGATTATCCTGGTACATTATTGGTCTGCTAAAAATGAGTATTTTATCACCAACATAATAGTTAGGATAAATTAACCCCCTGCACTCTCCTCCCTCAGGAATTTTGGCTGGGGAGCTGGAGAGTACCAGGGTGTGCAGGAGGGATTCTTCCTTGCAGGAAAGGCGCCTTTCTCTCAGGAAACAGGAAATTTAAATAGGAAATTAAAAAACCGTGTGCTGTTCCATAGATCACTTGCGTTTAAACATTGTACATATTTTATATTCAATCTTTTCTACAGCTACATAACCCAAAAATATTTCGTCAGTTTGGATATCGAGGTCAGAAAATTCATATTGCCTTTAAAGGCTTAGACCACTTTATTTCATTAAACTGTAGGATGGGATGGGAGTGCTTTGCTTGATGAATGTGTTGCCTAAAACCTGAAGTTAAATACTAATGGCAGTAGATCTGCTCTTTATGTTCCTTGATAAAATATATTCCTTCATTAATTATGTCACTTGTGTTACTGACTTTTAAATTTATTTGCATGGTTGAAGGCCTTTTTATTAAAAAAAAAAAAAAAACCCAAACAAACAGTTGGTTCATTAAATAGCTGCTTCTGTGCCTTTTTTCCTTAAGGGTTTTCTTTTTTTATATTCAGTATTTTGTGCCTTCCTTTAGTGCTAAAGAGCAGCTCAAATAACAGAGTAAGGGTTGTTTCCCTTAAATCAAATCAAATTAAGTTCAACAGTAGTTTTTTGGTTTTTTGGGGTTTTTTTTGCTAATTTAGTTTTAAATGTCTAACATTTCATACTTTATTCTGCCATTCATTTATGGGTAGTGCTTTGCACCATCCAGTGCTGGAGAAAGCTCAGCCTGATAACAAAAGATCACGCAGGAATTTTGAATTTTTGGGACACGGCCAAGGCTCTGTTCCCTCCCTGGCCTGTAAAAAGGCAGGAATTCGGAAGTTTTTGGCACTGATTTGGTCCGGTGCCATTCCCAGCCTCTTCCCTGCCCTACCATTGTCCATGAAACACTTGCTGAAAGATTTCTCTATTGGGATTTGTCGTGTCCTTTGCGTCGATTTTCCCTGCCTTTCTTTCCACCTGTTGTGCACCATTCCTGAGGGCGCCGAACAATCACGTCCCTATTTTCCTGTCACGCACCTTGTGCGTCCGATTTTCCATGGAATTCGAGGCAAAATGTGCCCCTCTTTCTTTTTTTGTGGTGTAAAATGGGTGGATTTTCCTCCTGTAAACGGGGTGGGCCCCCCGCTTGCAGTGCAGAGGGAAGTTTGGCATTCCCAGTGGGAATTGAGTCATAAAAAAAAGATTCCCGTTTTGCAGAGCAATTAACCCGTGTTGAACTCTGATGGGAGATTGGATTTCCCTGCTGCTGGAAGTTCCTGAGCAATCCCCGTTATCGCAGGGATACAAACACAGCCTCGGAGCGCCCTTAAATCCAAGGGGAATCGTTCCTTAAATCTGAGGAATCGTTCCTTAAATCTGAGGAATCATTCCTGAAATCTGAGGAATTGTTTCTTACATCTGAGGAATTATTCCTTAAATCTGAGGGGAATTGTTCCTTGAATCTGAGGGGAATCGTTCTTGAAATCTGAGGAATCATTCCTTAAATCTCAGAAATCGTTCCTTAAATCCAAGGAGAATAATTCCTTAAATCTGAGGAATAGTTCCTGAAATATGAGGGGAATTGTTCCTTACATCTTTGAGGAATCGTTCCTGAAATCTGAGGAATTATTCCTTAAGTATGAGAATCATTCCTTAAATATAAGGGGAATCATTCCTTAAATCTGAGAGAAACCATTCCTTAAAGCTGAGAGGAATCATTCCTTAACCCAAGAAGAATTATTCCTTAAATCTGAGGGGAATCATTCCTTAAATCTAAGGAACTGTTCCTTAAATCTGAGAGAAACCATTCCTTAAATCCAAGAGGAATCGTTCCTTAAATCCAAAAGGAATCTTTCCTTAATCCGAGGGAAATTATTCCTTAAATCTGAGGGGAATCATTCCTGAAATCCAAGAGAAATCCTTCCTTAAATCTCAGAGGAATTGTTCCTTAAATCTGAGGAGAATCACTCTTTCAATCAGAGAGGAATTACTCCTTAAATTCGAGGGGAATAATTCCTTAAATCTGACGGGAAGCATTCCTTAAATCTTGGAGGAAACCCTGGAAGGCTGCACGGGGTTCAGGAAAGGTCGTGGCAGGGTTTCAGTCACATTTTGCTGGTTTGTTTTACACGGTGCCGTTTTCATGCCCGCGTTTTAATACCGGAATTTGGTAATAAAATGAAAAAAACGGAATGCTGAAATTTCAGATCATCCCAGCTTTCTGAAGAGGAGGATTAACTTGAAGCATATGATACATGTAATAGAATACAATATGCCATAGCAAATAAAATATCTTGTTATATGTGATATTAAATGCAACATATTATGTGTATATTACTGCTGTTGATTTTCTAACTCCATGGCTGTCAATTCTGCCTTTGAATTTTAACTTTTATATAGGAAATGTTGCCTAAGTTTAAACTGCCCAGAAGTACTCAGGGATTAATATTTTACCTCATTAAGAAAGATGTCCTTGTGTTCATCAAACAGCCAATTTACTGCCTTTTTACCTGAGCTCAGATCAGAGTATAGTCTTAAATAAAAAGTCATGTGCTTCTAAAAATAGTATTAAACCCTCAAAACCAGGCATAAATCAGTGTAGGACATGAGCTATGGACTTAAAAAGAGGAGGGCATGGCATAGGAAAACTAGATATGTTTATGATCATGCAATCCCAGAATGGTTTGGGTTGGAAAGGACCTTAAATCCCACCCATTCCCACCCCAGCCATGGCAGGGACACCTCCCACTGTCCCAGGCTGCTCCAAGCCCCAAATCCAACCTGGCCTTGGGCACTGCCAGGGATCCAGGGGCAGCCCCAGCTGCTCTGGGAATTCTGTGCCAGGGCCTGCCCACTAATAATTAGGTCTGATCAATCAACCCCCCACTCCCTAATTAACCTCATGGAGTGGCTCGGAGCTTGGGCAAATCCTGAGTTTGCATTTCTTCCCCGCACCTTTTAATTGCAATCGTTAAAACAATCAGGCTAATAGAGGAATATATTTTGCATTCAGATAAAACAGGATAATGGTTACACATCCAAGTGATTTGATAATGTGTTTGATTGACTGATTGATTATGGACAGGGACTTTTGGAGAGGGACTTTTGACAAGGGCTGGAGGGCCAGGAGCCAGGGAATGGCTTCAAAGTGATAAGAGAGTAGGATTTGATGGGATACTGGGAAGGAATTGTTTAATAGAAGGGTGATGAGGGGCTGGGATGGAATTCCCAGAGCAGCTGGGGCTGCCCCTGGATCCCTGGCAGTGCCCAAGGCCAGGTTGGATTTGGGGCTTGGAGCAGCCTGGGACAGTGGGAGGTGTCCCTGCCATGGCAGGGGTGGGAATGGATGGGATTTAAGGTCCTTTCCAACCCAAACCAGTCTGGGATTCTCTCTAAGATCCAAACTCTGAACTACAACCAAACGCTGTTGCACAAATTCTGAATGAGCCCCCGGGGATTTGTGTTTCGTTGTGACTGCAGAGGCAGAGGAGCACAATCAGATTTGTTAGAATCTCAGAGTTTATCACACCTTCCAGTTTCCGTTTTGCACATCTCCATCTCTTTGCCCCTCTTAGGGGAAAGAAAAAAAAGTAGAAGGAGAGGTTGGATTTACTGTGGAAGCAAAGCAGGATTTGGGAAACTTCAAGCATGGCTGTTTGGGGAAGGTTAGACAGCACCTGTTCTGGTGTTGTTGAGAATAGATACACTGATTTTTGTTTGTTCTTGTGCTGCCAGTCAGAAGAGAGTGATTCAACTTCAGAATTAATTTGAATTGCTTGTTTCCTAGCCAAAAACTTTGAAAGCTTGTGTAATTTCTAACTTAAGCAGTCAACTTAGAAAATCCCACAGAATCTGAATTCTTGCCCTAAATCCCGCTGGCCTAATTTATTTTCACTTATAGTCCTAGTTAAAATATTTTAAGAATCTGTTTGTATTCAAACGAGGGCTTGCATTTATCACACCTCATATCATTTAGCCTGAAATGTCACGGCCTGGAGGTTGGTGTGTAAAAAAAAGTGAGGTTCCCCCACTGCAGCTTTGTGATCCCCAGGATTCTTATAAAATCCTGTACCTCACGTTGCTCTCCAGAAATTTACTGGCATTGTTCTTGTTGCTGAACTGTTAAACATAGATGAACGTCCAGAGTATTTTTGTAAACTCGAACTGGCACTATTTTTGCACTATTTTCACACTGTTTTTACTGATGATATTATCTTACATCAAAAAAAAAACCAAAAAACCAACCGACCCAACCCAGAAGTGTTTTACAGGATTCTTTGCAAGCACAAAGCTCTCGTGGCGTGTTGCATGAAGGAGTTGTGGGATGCGGTGTGAACTGTCTCATGGACATTTTTAATTGGATTGGTGTTCAAATGGATCATCAGGCCGCCCATCACTGAGGAGAAAGAAGAGGGATGCTGAAGAGAAAGCAAGAGGAGGAAGAAAAGTAGGGAAATGGAGCTGAGACAGAGGAAGGAGGAAAGAAAAACTCAAGGGAAACTAATTTTTACGGATTATTCTTAAGCAAATACTCCAAGCTAAATATAATAACATAGATAGGATATAAGGAGATTGCAGTGTTAATTGGGGAAAAATCGGTGTCAAAGTGCTTATCAAAGCAATTAATCATCAAAAGCCCAAAACTCCCCTGTCCAAATGGCAAATTGCCACCTGAAAGATAATTTACTGATTTCAGTGTTTGTGTTGGGTTTTTCTGAGGTCAAAATGACTGCTAAGAATTCCACTTAAGCACATGGTGGTTCCATTTCTAATTGTTTTGTTATAATTGGGAATTGGGGAATGTGAGGAAAGGGGAACACTTTTGTTTTCATGAAAATCAATTACAGCTTTGCTTATGGTCATAACTGAATCTGCAGGTGGTGATGTCCTGCTCTGCTCATTTCTTCTAAATCATCTTTTTATTCATTCCTACAGTCATAATAACATTTAAATACCTAATCTGAATCCCACAAATTGCTTATATCTCACGCTTTTTAAAATGCAGTTTACAACATACTGCATTTTGGGATAAAAACATATTCACTAAATTCCATCTGTTAAGCGACAATAGAAAAGCTTCAGAGTTCAGGTGATCTTGAAGGGCCCTTCCATGATTTTATGATTTATTAACAACAGATAATGTATAAACTCTCTATGCAGCGTGGTGCCAGATGTGAGAGATAAAAGGAGCTGCTGCTGGCCACCTGCTTTAATGCACATTTCAGGTCCGCCGTGCTGGTTGATGTCATGAAGAATTCATTGATACGGAGTAATTCAAAGTCAGCAGACCATGGCAGGTTAGCAAGGAGTGATGCCTGTGGAATGTTTAAGTACCCATCTGTTTGAAAAACAGAACAATCACCTTTAGCCAGGGTTTTGAAGAGCAGCTGTGGGTGGATATTTGGGGATTTCTTGTTGTAGGGAAGGTGTTGGAAGCTGAGGGCGGAGCTGACCCCAGTGGTTTGCCTGCGATGTTTTTATCTTCATGTATCTTGTTTCTGTCTTAATCTCAGCATTGTGCTACCATTCAGTTTGGATTTAGAATCGTGAGATGATAGAATTATAAAATTGTAGAATGTTTTGGGTTGGAAGGGACCTTAAAATTCATCCAGTGCCACCCCTGCCATGGCAGGGACACCTCCCACTGTCCCAGGCTGCTCCAAGCCCCAAATCCAACCTGGCCTTGGGCACTGCCAGGGATCCAGGGGCAAATTCACTTTGTTTCTTAATTTCTATTATAGGCAAAGTTTGAAAATTAATGCTTAGCTTTTGGGCAGAATAAAAAGGAAGTTTTCTGTTTATATTATGTTTATTTCTATTCCCAGTGTTTTCCTCACACATTTCCAGTTTTTACTTCTCTCAGTAATTTTTATTTCCTTTTCTTTTTCCTTTTTAGTTGTTTTGGGGTTCTTTTTATTTGAGATGGATAAGATACAACTTCCTGTTGCTACAGTTTACTTAATTAGTACCATTTACTGAATCTAGAAATTGCAGAACTTGCATGTTCCTTTAAAACAATTAATTTATTTTTAAAATAACTGATAGCTGCTGGCTGATAGGTAAAAACCAATAAATAGAAGAAATCAGTCTTATTTCAATTAGAAACTCAAATCTTGGCTTGGTATATACTAGAAAAAAAGCCCTTTTTCAGCTGTTGGTTGCAGAAATAGCAATTTATGGGGTTTTCTTTTCCCTTGTGTTTTATGCAGAAACAGGAGCAGACAAGAAGAGGTACAGAAATGTCTTTTTGGGGTGTCTGTAAAACATTGTACACTTCGTGCTAATTGACTCACCAGAAACCAGAGAGAAAAAGGAACAGAGAAACCATTCACTGTGAGGAGTTTTAGTGCAAAAGAGTCTGATTTTGGGGGAGGAGGATGGAAGGGAAGTATATGGGAGTGAAATGGGAATTTTCTTTTTTAAGAAGTTCAGGTCAGTCTCTGAGCAGATCCTGTTGCGTTCAGGATGTCTGCAGGTCATCAGCAGCTCCTTGCTGGAGGTGTGAGGCTCTTCCAGACTCCTCAGGTTTCTATTCCAACATGGCATGGACAGAGAATATCCAGTAGGAGTGTTTGGGAGTGCAGAGAATTGGAATGTTAGGATCCTCCCAAATATCCTGTTATTTATCTAATGCAGTGTTCAGAGGTTTCAGCATTCAGTGGTCATCGGGACAGATAAAATCATTCATTGATGAATTATCATTCACTAGGAAGTGGGGAGCAGCTGGATGGAAACTGCAGCCCTTTCCCTGTGAGGAAAAAGGGAATATTCTCCACTTGGCTGGGGCTGGAACACAGGGTGTTGATGACAACAGAATTATATTGGTTTGGAGGGAAAATGGTAATTTGCTACGAGGCCTGAGCTCAATAAACTGATGTGCCAACAGCAGAGGTTAAGAAGGGTGAAAATGTTCTATTTTGGTGCTTTGCCAAGCTAAACAGTGAAATATTGTGAGCATGAACCAAGTGAGATGGAATGTTTTGGACTTGGAACCCAAAATCCCAGCGAGGAGTGACAGTTCCTGAGAGTTGGAGTCTGTNTTGACAGAGATTGTGGTGAGTCAGTGGTAAGCATGGAGAAGCTGGGCTGAATCATCTTTAAAGGTGAATGGAAGGTGACTGGAGAATTAAAGAAACTTTTTCCAGCAAGGGGTTAGTATGTCAAGAGGTTGGTGCATGGCTTATGGGGTCCAAGGAGGAACATCACTATGCAGTGGGAAAACTGCAGCATGCAATTTGCTTACATCCATTAACACAGGGCTTAAAGAATTTTATTTTTTTAAATAAGATTGGAAGGGCATTAATGCAATAACTAAACAAGCATGCTGTCTCTTCTGTCTTGTGGATATTAAGCAAGGCATGTCTTAAAACTTACCTTATTGTATTACTATTGAATCCTCTGTTCTTTGCAAATGCTAAATGATCATAGCAATGTAACTATAGATAACTTCACTGAATTTGGCAACATTGCTATCCAGGCCAGCTGGAATTAATTTTTAAGTTATGATTTTTATAAGAAATCCAGTGCTGTTCTTACTGTCACATGGTAATTCACTTCTTTCGCTAATTTGATAATTGTTTTTTTGGAAAGGGTCATGGATTTCTGGCAAGACTTTTCTTCTATAATTTAATACTCTTTGATTCACATAAACCTACGTCTAGCCAGTAAATAATTTTCTAGCATTTGTTCTATTTGTCATTTAACAATAAAGATAAATTTATCAGAAGATTATCTCTTGCCTTCCTTCCTTCCTTCCTTCCTTCCTTCCTTCCTTCCTTCCTTCCTTCCTTCCCTCCTTCCTTCCTTCCCTCCTTTTTTCCTCCCTCCCTCCCTTCCTTCCTCCCTTCCTAAAAAACTCTACATGCTGAAGTGTTTATTTTAACACCGGGAAACATTTCTTGCCTCGAAATCTTTGTCTGCTCGTAGATCATCTCTCCTCTGCCAGATGTGCCACATGCAGATTAGCCATGGCTCATAAAGTGTGGTAACCCAAGATTTTCCAACATTTTGGGTGTAAATTTTCCTTTTATTTAACTGTTCTCTGAACTCATGGCAGGAAGGCTTTCTAGAAATAGAGTGCTGTATAGGTTTTTTATTAAAGTCCTCATTGTTCCAGTGTTTTAAACACACACTTCATTCAGTTCTTTACAAAAATACCTTCAAATGGTGTTAAAAGAAAGAAATGTGAATATGGAGGTTGCATTCACTGGATCCAGAACAAAGTTCTCGTCATTACTTGGCTACATCTGTATTTATCTCATATCCAGCACAACCTTCTTGGAAATAGGATTTTTTAATTTTTTTTTACAATTACGGTCACTATACAAGGAAAGCCTCAGCAAAATTCAGATTACAAAGGATTAGAGATGAGTAAAATATAAAAAAATAACACCAAGAGTCCAACTGTGCTCTAATTCCTTTCACATTTTTCTTGTGCTGTGAGATGATTCAGATGAGTTTTTTATGCCTGTGTTTATCTGTACCCTGTATCTGATGGATGCTGGTGTGAGAGACTTGGTTGGAGATAAAACTGGGGTATTTTTTGTCCCAGAGTGCTCCAGGCTCCCTGCTGGGGACTTCACAGAGGAGATGCCAGGCAGTTTTGTGGGAATGCTCATCCATCCTGGCTGGCTGTCACATCCAGCATGGGGCTAGGGGACACAAATGAACTGCTCTCCAACCAACCAGGATGGCTTTTCCTTTATTTAACAAAATCTGTAAACACCAAATTAAAAATGCAAGCTTTTACTACATCATTATTAAAAAAGCTTCANAAAAAAAAAAAAAATCAAGTTTTGATTGTCTATGCAAGCTTTTACTCCATCATTATTAAAAAAGCTTCGATAAGGTTGTGTATTATGATGTAACCTTTAATTTTTTTTTAAAAAATCCCTGACTGATTGTTTTGTTTTCAATCTGTCATGTTCTCCAGTCTCTCTGAATGTCTTTTTTTTTTGCTGTGTGATATTAAGGTCACTCAGGGAACGTGCTGCAAGGCACAAGTATTTGCCCACTCCGTGTTTCCAGTTTTATGTGTTCAAGTAAAGCTGGGGCGCTTCGCTCTGATTTTCAGGTTTCCAACCACGTGAACCGTCTCCCCATCTCCCCCTCATTCCACCAGGGGTGGGAATGTGATCCCCAGATGTGGTTTTCCCTAAGTGGGTGATTATTATGGGGTGTGGATGGGTGCCTGGCATTCTGCACCACGTTTCAGAGGGATTTAGGTCTTCCCAGCACCGGTTCCATTTTTATGGAGGTTTTTTATTTTTTTCTGTGTGAATACGTTCTGGAGGGTGGAAACGCTGCTGCTGGTGTGAATGGGATGTGTGTGGTGGTTGGCCAGCGATCCCAGCTGGGTTTTTTCAGGAGGTGGGAGATGGTTTTGTGTCCTTTGCCTTCACCTTCGGAGCCCCAGCGTGGGGCAGACGCTCACGCTGAGGGTTTGAGTTCGGAGCAGAACCAGGGAATTCTCAGGGTACCTTGTTTGCTTCTGCTCCAGAGTTTTCTCTTTCAGGTTCAGTCAATCCATAATCATGCCTGTAGAACTGTTGGTCCTTTATCAAAATCTACTTTGTGAGAATCTGGTTCCTTAAATTTCCCCGTTGCCTGGGCTGCTTCTCTTCTGCCAGACTGCAATTGGTGAGAAAGATCTGCAAGGGGAAAGAAAATCTCTTCTACTTGTTCATCTCTATCGACTCCAAATTTTGTCACCCCCTGCAAGAAATTCTGATATATTTATGTTTATTTTGCTCTTCACTATGTCCATGTCCTTTATTTTGATCATTCAGGAGTCCAGGCTGCTGTTTGTTGGTCTTGCACACCTTGTATGAGTCCGTGACAAACGATCTCATCCTCTTAACAACAAAGGCCCTTATCCTGTCCTTCCTTTGCATTTTTTCCTTAGTTTTAAATTAAAATCCCCTTGTTTTACCCCTCCCCCTTTTTTTCTCCTCATCCAACTGCAGATCATAGTTTAAAACCTTTTTTAAAAGCAGCTCTACCTGGAAATGGGCTCATAAATTAAGGCCAGAAATAGCACTGGCCATAAAGCACTTGGTATATTTTCCCTGCAATATTCCTGCTGCTTCAAGACTCATTTGCTTGTGTTTTCACTTGAATGTTGACTCACATAACTTTTTGTGGAGGGCTCTGTGTGGTTTTAAGGCTACTAAAAAAGTAGAGCTGGGTGCAGGAGTGGGGCTTAAATCTGCCTGTCATATTTATGCCATTTTCCAAGTTGGTTATTTCTTTCAATTTATAATTGTTTTCAACAGGCTCTAAGTATTCCAATTGAGACTACAGGCTCTAACTGAAAGTATGATTTCCTTAATGTGGGAATTTAACAATCCTGCCTGAGTTTTTTTGAGTAATTCCTTCTTTCTTCTCCACGTGCTTCATAACTTCGCTTCCAGAACAAAAAGATTTATTTTCATTTTGTAGATTCTGTATTTCTGACAAATACACCTGGGAAAAGTGGTTTTGTTTGGGATGTGCTCACGTACACTTGGGTATGGAAATGGATTTGTAGTTGGGAGTTTTAAGAACTTAAGCAGGTGAAGATTTCTGAAAGGAAGGAAATATCTACCTCTAGTGCTTTATATCAGATAATTTAATCTTTTGAAGTAGTTTTGTAATGTTTTAAGACATCTCTTTCATGCATTTATAGGAGTAAGTTGATGCAAAAATTCGTACTCGGATTCCTTTATTTGAGAGCATTGAAGTGTACTTTGTCCTCATCCTTTAGTTCCCATAACTTCCTGAATCATTGGTTCCACAAGGTTTATGATAGGCAAAAATTGGAATTTTTTTGTGGGAGCTCTTTCTTATGTTGACAGAACATGCTCCAAAGAATTACCAAAATAACATTTTATTTCAGCACTTAGGGGGCTTTGAATGGTTAGGTTTCATTTTCAAAAGCAGGTAAAAAATAATTAAAATTCATTTTTTTTCTTAGATCCCAAGGGAGATCATGTGAGTTGCCGCCTCTGTGGGGGATTTTATGTTATTTATGTTATAGGATGTTGAATTGAAGCTGCAAAATAAGGCTCAGTTTGAATATTTGGGGGGAAAAGTAATTTCTTGAGTGGTATCATGTCACAGAGATATGACAGAGGGAGAAAGCCAGAGGTGCATCCTTTTATATTTGAATGCGATGGACAGGGAGAATCTTTAATTTGTATTTGTGCTGTGGTGCTGCACATGTAGAAAAGGAATTCTGTAAGTAACAGGTGAGGATCCTGAGGAAAACAGGAGTTTATGTGAATGGCAAGGGAATAACTCCATGGAGGATGGTGTAAAATGGGTTACAGTGAATTTTTCATAGTAGGACAGAATAGGATCTGTACTTTATAGTGGATTCTACAAAATAGCGCAGAGAGGATTTTTCGATTTGTAGTGTAAGAGATTTTGATGAGCTGCACTTAAGTGACTGCAAAAAGATTGTGGTGCTGTTGATAAAAATGGAATTTTCGTGTCCTGAGCAAGAAGAAAGCCTTGGCAGCTGAGCCAGGAATACAAATTGCAGCCTTTGACCCCGAACTGGAGCGGGTTTGCTGGTAACAGATTCTAATGGAATTCCAGAGCAGTGCCACACACAACGGCGGCTGCTGGAGCTGCTCCTGCCTGCAGCAATAAATGAAGTTTTCCGCAGGTATCCTGTGGTGTCTTTGGTCATTCCAAGGATCTTTTTAAAGCACAGAACATTGGTAGGTCTGGTTCCATCAGCTCTCAGGTTTTGCTCAGGAATTATCCCCTAAATCCCTCAAATCAGGCAGGACGACTCCATGGACGTTCTCCTGAAGGAAAATGTGGCAGGTCCTCCATGAAACTGTGAGCACTGAGAAATGGGGCCTGAAATGTTTATTCCTTGCCATCACATCCCCTGAAATGTGCCCAAATAGCAGCATTGCTTAGATTTAGGAGCAGCATCAGTGGCGAGTGGAGCTCCCATGTGGACACATCCCTACAGGCAGGAAAGCGCTGGATAGGAAAGCCGAAGTTCCGGAGCCCACAGTTGCTGCCATCCCTGATATTTGTGTTCCAGCCTCTGCCAAGAAATTCTGGCAGAGTTGTGGAAGCGTGAAGTGCTTCAGCAGAGACCTCGGGAAAGAATTCCTCCAGGGAAACAATATTTCCTCGCTGTGGTTTGGGGGCTGGATGGCTGCAGCCCACTGGGAAGTGCTGCTTCATCCTCGGCTTGTTTTGGTAGGGATGCAAGATTTCCTTCCCGGGCACTGCTGCTCCTCACAGACAATTTGAAGGTCCATATGTGACAACTCTGGTTTGTTTGATGTGACATGAACAGCTCGTGTCCTTTTGTGGGAGTGAATGTCACACGTGAGGGCCACCATTGTGAGGGATTTCCCAGTGAAGAAATCTGGGATTGCCAAGGGAAGCGCCAGCCTGGTTCTCTGGGAAAACACAGCTAACTGAACAGAAAATGGTTTTAATGTCAGATACAGCCAGTGTGCTTCTTTTGTCGGTAACTACAGAGAGCAGACGGTGTCGAGTTCTGTCTGAGAGAGAATTCTGGAAAATTCAGCTGCTCTGCCGTGGGAGAAGGTCAGACATTCTGGAGAGGGACAATTCATCAGGACCTGGAGTGATGGGACAAGGGGAACGGCTTCAAAGTGCCAGAGGGCAGGGCTGGATGGGATCTTGGGAAGGAATTGTTCCCTGGGAGGGTGGGCAGGCCCTGGGCTGGAATTCCCAGAGCAGCTGGGGCTGCCCCTGGATCCCTGGCAGTGCCCAAGGCCAGGTTGGATTTGGGGCTTGGAGCAGCCTGGGACAGTGGGAGGTGTCCCTGCCATGGCAGGGGTGGCACTGGATGATTTTTGAGGTCCCTTCCAACCCACACCATCCTGTGATTCTAAATAACAGTAGAAATTTGCCTTATTTGCATTAGTTCCAGATAACTCCTCGTTGGGAAGTTTTATTCAAGAAGCTGCCACTCTTACAACCATGTAATTACCGGAGGAGCAGAGCTGTCGAGATGATTTCTTTTTCTTGGATTGGAGCCATGCTGTTTTCAAATGGTAAAAATAATAAAAGTCAGTAGCATTTTCACTCCATGTCTCAGTAAGCTGCGTGAAACCTGGTAGCTGTGTGGGTGACAGTACTGGACAACTTCATTTAAAAATTCAAGCGTTTATTTCAAATATTTAAAGCAGAGCAAAATCTGTATTATGGCTTTATGATGAACTCTCTGTTTTAAAATCTGTTGATTTAGTTCCTGTTAGATGTGTGCTGATGCAAATGGTGACTTGCTGAGAGGGAAGAGGGGCAGAAACAAAAGCAGAGATTTCAAACACGTGTATAACAACAAGAGAAGAGCAAATAAAAAGATTCCTCATCAAAAATGCCAATGTGAGGAAATTCTTTATCTGCCTGATCAATTATGCCAGGGATATCTTTCTGTCTCATCTTTAAGCATAGTTTTCCTCAAGTGGAACCTAACAGTACATTAATTATAACATTAAATATCCAAGCCAGCCTTTCTTCAGAATTGGGGACAGATGAGTGCAGGTCTGCAAAAAACTTGGAGATTGAGATGTGGAGATAATCCCACAGATTCCACTGGGTTAGGTCCTGGTTTTAACTTTCTAAATCTCACTTAGGAATGCAGTTTCAAGCTGCAGGAGATAATAGGGGAACAGCAGAGTCCAAAAGATGGAAGATTTTAACTGCAGAAAGTGGTTGTGTGTCTGCAGCGGTGTTTATACAACACTTGTGAAAACAAGAGGTTACATAAATATTTGAGTTGTGAAAGATTTGCTGCAGTCTCTCTTAGAACTTGATGTTTTATTATCCAAATTCGTGTGCGATATCTTGTTTCAGGAGTGGTACTGAGCATGTAAATGTCAGAAATGTGGATTTGTCACATAAGTAGCCATGGTTCTCTCTTGTTTCTGCCTTGGTAAACCCAGCCTTGCCAGAAGACGGGGCCAGATTATTTTTGTGCTGTGGAAATGGTTCCAAAACAAACCCTCTCTGTAGTTACATTATCCTTCAATGTAAGGAACATGTTTGGCTTCCTTACTGCTGACATCTGCCAAATATTTCTTCACCAAGTGTTTAGTGTAATTTGCAGTGAGCTGGTGAATACTTAATGGTCTTTGTAGAACTTCATCTTTTATGTCCTCCTCGGCTAAAGCAAATCCTTTCATCATCAGTGTTACCTTTGTGCCGGGCTTTTTCTGGTTAGATCCTTGCATTTCCCACACCCAGTTTCTTTGGGATTTCTGGGATTTGATTTGGAAGTAAATGCTTTTCTTTTAATTAACTGGTCCTGAGTAATATCCAAGGAATATAAGCTGTGTAACGAAGAGACACGTTTTTCATTTAACTCCTAATAAAATGTAAGGGCTTTTCCTTCTTTGGCATCCTGATTTAAGCTGCAGAAGTGAAGTTGAATCAGTATTGAAATGGGAAAGTTTAAAAGCTGGTGGAAGTGGTAATGATAGTTTTACTTCTCTCCTAAGTCTTTACGTGTAGGTGCTCCTAGTTCTGTTCTCATGATGAAATATTACTCCTTTTCCTCTCTTCTCCCTCATTTCCTCAGGCAAGAAAATACCCAAATCAGTTCAGTAAAAGCAGGTTAGAGCAATAAAGTCAGTTCTGTGCCGTAAATGGTTTGAATTCCGAGGGGAAGGTTGGAGATGGGGTAGTTTATGTCACTAATCTTTATCTTTTTTGCTAAGAAATGGCCTTGGAGTCTCTGGAATTGCCACAATGGAGTTGTAGGTTTTTAAAAACAAAGAATAATGTTGATTCTATTACTACTCATTCTCAAGTATATAATGAATTCTGCTCAGCTGAGTTTAACTTGGAAGATGAAACCCACATGAATCAAAATGTTTCATTTACAGATTCTCCATGGTAATCTCCAGACTCCTCAGCCCTACAAAATGAAGCTACCAACTCCCTTTATAAGAAATAAAGAAATCCACAGTCCATTTAGCCTCTTCTAATTGCTGGCTGAGGGAAAAACAGCTCGGAAAAAATGTCACAAGGCATTGAAAATATCCTTTCTAGTAAGGGAGAAGATGGATAGGGTGATAAGTTTTGAAAGCAGGCAATATTGGGCCGAGCTGGGCAAAGACAAGTCTTTATTGATGGAATGTTTTCTGCAAGCTCTGATGTTTGCTCTCAGATTTAGCTGTTGTTTGGACAAGGAGGACTCATATTACTTTTTCAGATCTATATGAGCACAGCTTCAAGGTTGCAGATTCAAAGAACTTTTTGCAGGTTTTGCGCTTTCATCTCTGTTATACTGAATTTATTTTTAATCATTTCGGCTGGGTACTACCGCTGATAGTAGAAGGTGAGGTTTTAATGTTTATTTCCTGAGATGTGTTTTCTTTAAAATGTGCAGAAAAATTGCCTAAAGTAGAATCTTCGTCACCTTTGGTGCAAGCCACAATATTTAGAAACCTTTAATTGCTGTAGAATCATTAATTTTCCTGTCGTGAATTCTAACAAGTAGTGATAGAATTGTCTTCTTAAATTGCTTATACATTTTCTTCCAAACCCATTAATTTTGATCCTCAATAGATCAGCATTTGCCATCACATTTACAAACTTTATTGTAAGGATGAAGGCTGTGATTTTAATCCTGTGATTTTCTCTACATCACAGCGTCTTTCCCTCTGCTTTTCTTAGATATTTTCTGTATATTAAAATCCTTCAGGCTTCTGTATTACAAAGAGTTTTTCCCATGTATAACCAATATAGCTCCAGGTGGAACACAGGTTTTTGGGAATGTAAAGGGAGTGGTTCAGGAAGCCTTGGAGCTGCAGGCTGCTCACATTTGGGCTCTTTGCACAGGAGGTCCGACTGTTACAGATCTGCTTTAATGCAGAGTCATAAAATTATGGAATGGTTTGGGTTGGAAGGGACCTAAAACTCATCCAGTGCCACCCCAGCCATGGCAGGGACACCTCCCACTGTCCCAGGCTGCTCCAAGCCCCAAATCCAACCTGGCCTTGGGCACTGCCAGGGATCCAGGGGCATGAAACCATCTCTGGTTGGTTCAAGCTGTAACTCAAGACAGAAGATTCCCTGCATGGCTTCTAGGAGAACCAGTCTTGAAAACTCCAGTTCATGTTGGTATCCTGAATTTTGGAGTGTTGATTAAAATCTGCAATAGAAGCACTGCAGGTCCTGGGTGCTGTTGCTGAGTCCAGGATCGTGATTTTGTCAGGAGCTGTTTGTCAGAAAACTGTTCCTGGATGGTTCCAGTTTGAGGGAGACTGATGAAAACTGCCTTAAAGTGCCAGAGGGCAGGGCTGGGTGGGATCTTGGGAAGGAATTGTTCCCTGGGAGGGTGGGCAGGCCCTGGAATAGAATTCCCAGAGCAGCTGGGGCTGCCCCTGGATCCCTGGCAGTGCCCAAGGCCAGGTTGGATTTGGGGCTTGGAGCAGCCTGGGACAGTGGGAGGTGTCCCTGCCATGGCAGGGGTGGGAATGGCTGATTTTTCAGGTCCCTTCCAACCCAAACCATTCCATAATTTCCAATGTTTTAGACCAACTCAACATCTGTGTTTTGTTCTGACACTTGAAAGAATAATGTTCATCTCGTAACCATGCGTTGTAATTAAAACTCATTTTTCTTTGGTTCAACAACTGAAGATTTCCTATCAAGATCCATAATTGGTGTTTAAAAGTAAAATCAATCATTTCTCGGTAATTGCCCAATTTCTAACCTTTCCTTTACCTCATGGAACCGTGGCAGTGTGCTGTAGGTAGAGAGGAAAAAGAGGAAGGAAAATGGGTTATTTGGTGAAGCACAGGGCATGCGATTGTTGCTTGTTGTTGTATGAAATCACAATCAAAATTGACACAAGTTGCTATTAAACTCTATTTCCTGTGTTAAAAAAAGTCAGTATTAGCTAAAAAGAAACCTGCAGCAGTAGATTTGCACATAGACCTTAATGAGCCCAATTGACCTTCTGTGCTGTATTTACAATTGCCTTAAAATTGTAAGCAGATGTTTGAAAAACTTTTGTTAATAGGTCCCTAACATCTGTTTCACCAGTGATATTGCCCACCAAAGCAGCTGTAATTAGTAGAGCACCTCGTGCAGGCATCTTTTTCTTATTGGTGCAGATGATGGTGTTTCTCCCTCGGGTATTAAAGCAAAATCTTATTGGCACTTTTGTTTTCATAAATTCTACAGCATCTCTTTTTTGTAAGGGGGAAGGTTTTTCCACCGAATGTAAGGGTTTTTTCCCCTGTGAAGTCTGAAAAAAAAAATTAAAAAAGCTTTGCAGTACTGATACATTACCAGCACTGTTGAAAGTGGCTAAAATAATATGAAATATTGCGTGTGGCTGAAACTTCTGATGGGGTTTGTCCATTTGTGCCGCTCAGATTCATGATAGAATGTGTGTTCCGAGTGGAAAAAAAGGCAAAATGAAAGGAAGAAAATCTTAAAACTGTTGCTGCAGGGGAAAAAAAAAATAAAAAAAAAAATCCAGTGTCATTTGGCCATTAAAGTTCTTTTATAGGACATAGTTTCCATTTGTGTGAGAGCACAAAAACCTGTCTGCTCGCTCAGTTTACACAGCCCTGCTTTCAGAGGGATTGTTATGGCACTGGGCAGGGGAAGGCTCAGCTTCGGCCTCGGGAGGGTTCATTCTTCTTAAATAAACTGCAATTTGAAAGTTATTCTTCGACTCCTGCTTTGTAAAACGGAATATGGAAAATGCAACTGGGTCAGGGCTGTGCTGGTGAAATTTCCACTCTGTTTCCAAGCGGATTTCTTCGGAGATAAGTCAGCGGCAGAGGAGCGGCCCCTTTTCCAAAGGGAGGAATCTTGTTGGGAATGTCCTGTTAGATCCCAGAGCAGCCTCTGCAAAGCACAGGGGTTTCCACAATCGTCCCTCGTGCCCTTTCAGAGCTGCGAAATGAACGCTGGGTTATGCATCATTTGTGTAAATAAATGGATTTTAGCTCCATCCTTTGGACAGTGCCATAGGTGCGGTGCTTGCTGAGAGTAGGGGAGGGAGGAATTTTGGGAAAACGGGTTCTAATGGGGCTGCAGTGAAACTGTGGAATATAACTCGAGGTGCAGGACTAAGTTATTCCAGACATTTGCTGCCTGAAATGTGAAATTCATGCTTGGATTGACATCATCAAACTCTCCAGGGCAGGAGCTTGACTCACATTTCATGGAATCGTGGAATGGTTTGGGATGGAAGGGACCTTAAATCCCATCCATTCCCACCCCTGCCATGGCAGGGACACCTCCCACTGTCCCAGGCTGCTCCAAGCCCCAAATCCAACCTGGCCTTGGGCACTGCCAGGTATCCAGGGGCAGCCCCAGCTGCCTTGGGAATTTCTCCCAGATGTAGGGAAGAGTCTGGGATCTGTCACCTTTTCCATCCAAGGAATACCCAGGGGTGTCATTAATGAGAGCCCTTCACTTTTCTACTTGGGTTTCTGGATTGAAACAAAGAATTAAAGGAACTTTTTTGCATCTCGTCTTCACTGAAGTTTTAGTCCATGTAACAAATTACAACAAAAGTGCAAAAATGTGTTATTTATTTTCTGCCAGCAGCACCATTCTCAAGAATGTTCTAATGCATTTTTTTTTTACAGAAGCTCAATTTCCACCATCAGATTTTCTCAGTTCAGGTGCTGTAATGAGTGTGCAATGCACCATTACTTCTGTAAAGAACTTGAATTATCTCTCAAGTCCCGTTTTTCCTTCCAAATGCAAACCAGCTTATTTCCTATTCTTTCTGTGGACCTGAAATCCACATAAAGGGATTGTAATGAAACAGGTTTTCTCTAAAGATGCCAAAAAGAAATAGATTTGATTTATTGAAAGGCATTTTTTCATTATTTATATAGACAAATGTAAAAATAGAGAATATCGTTATGAAAAGCAGCCTGATATAGAGGCACTTTTAAAACTACTGTAAGTAATTTCCAGGGTCTCTCCTTCCTAATTAAAATATATTTCCAAAGTTAGCAGTTGATTTAGTACTTTCTAGGTAAATACGTGCAGTTCAGCTTTTAAAACAATTTTCTTCCTTGTTTTATTGGAAAAATGAAAATTTTGGACTCACTGGGCTTTTCAGCCTTCTGGTTTGTACTGGGATAATCTAAATTTAATCCAAATTTTCAAGTAAATCATGCTTATAGCTGAAATAAGACTAGAAATATCTCCATTGTGAAAACTCCAAGAGTTTTTTTGAGTCTGAATTCAGTGTGGTTTTTAAAAGTGCTGCTTCACTTTTAGGTGTAGCTTTGATAAATCCTCAGTAAATTCGGACTCCCTCACAGGAATTATTGGGAAACTGCTTTGCAGATGACATTTTGTATTTGGGTGTGTTTGGCACCTGCGACTTCATCACAAAACTCGTTCTAAATGTCATTTTTCTGTGAAGATCATCAGGTTTTAAACCAGGGGACTACACACGGAAATATTCTTTAGAATTCCACGAAGATTTATCGAATGTTTCCTTGCTCGGTTTGCACAAATGCCATCGATAAATGGAAATTTGTGCTGTGCTAATACTAAAGGGAAACATTCAGGGAGTAAATTCCTCTCCTCTTTGATTTTTTTTTTTCCCTTTTCCTTTTCAAGGCAATATATTTCTGAATATTAAAATAATCTGATCAACAAGTGATCACACTCCATGGATCGGCCAAATTCTAATTCAACAATTGCACATTTTTTCTTAAATCTAAACCACTGTAGATGTCCTTTAGATCAAATATTCATCCATTCACCTTTTCTTCCATTAATCCTGAAGGAGAATCAGATTTCTTTCTATTTCAGCTTTTATTTTTTAGATTACCCATAAGTCATTTAAAATCATTGATGCTCTCAGGCACCTTTTGTACAGATGAGAAACTGTGACAGCATCACTGTGAGCATCATGGAGGTCACTAAAGATTCT
>VZTX01026942.1:75514-89842 GCA_013400915.1 Pardalotus punctatus | reverse complement strand
AGGAGCCCCAGGAAACATGGAGAGAGACAATTCGCAAGGGCTGGAGGGCCAGGAGCCAGGGAATGGCTTCCCAGTGGCAGAGGGCAGGGCTGGGTGGGATCTTGGGAAGGAATTGTTCCCTGGGAGGGTGGGAAGGGGCTGGGATGGAATTCCCAGAGCAGCTGGGACTGCCCCTGGATCCCTGGCAGTGCCCAAGGCCAGGTTGGATTTGGGGCTTGGAGCAGCCTGGGACAGTGGGAGGTGTCCCTGCCATGGCAGGGGTGGCACTGGATGATCCCCCAACCCAATCCATGCTGGGATTCTGTGAAATCAGGAACATTTTTGCAAGGCCTGGCACAGGCAAAGTGCCGTGATAGCCTCTCATGTGACATCTGTAATTGGGACCATGCTTTTACCAAATGCAGCTCAATAACCCTTCCTGGGATGGGGTTATCCCCTTCTTCACAGCAGTTTATTTCCTATAAGTGGCTTATCTTCATAATCTGATAATAATTGATATTCTGGGATGGGAAAGGAAGTGCAAAATGACAGGCAATTCCAAAAGATGAGTCTTGAAAATTACAAGACCATTATCATCTACAGACTTTTCAAAGTACAGTCTTACGTTTCCCTGGAATAGTAGAATGGTGAAAAAATGAAACTATGTTTCTTATTTATATCTATATCTAATCTATATGTCTATGTCTATATCTATATATCTATATCTGTATTTGTGTGTATATATATTTTTATATATATATATATATCCATACTTTTTGTTTGACAATAACACTGCCTGAAAACCCTTTTCCATAAAGATCACAGTCTTTCTGTATATCCATGATTTGTCTAGGATGGATTACTTTTGCCTTCCTCAGTAGCAGCGCAGCCTTTTCATTCCTAATTCCATTCAGCCCTGTGAGTTAGCACTTTAAAAATACATTGTCAGTTCAGCGCTGTCACGTTCCCAGCAGCAGGAAAATTCCCTTCAAAATCAGGTTTTTCAGTCCAGTTGTACAAAATCACAGATTTTTCTGCAGCACAACCTTATTCTGTAAGTCCAGGGAGAAATTCACTTTTTGTGTGTGTTTTCAGGCTGTGAGAAAATAAAGCATTTCCCATGAGCTCCTTTTCCAAGGACATGGTGTAGTTTTTGTGGAATATCAGACTTATCTCAAGTGCATGATGTAATTCCCATCTTATTAATACAAATTATTCAAAATACCGTTTACCTTCCTACTTCTTTGCTTCTCTCTTAAAAAACCAAGTTCAGAATAAACAGCATTTTATTATAGACATAATTTCTATTCCTTTTTCTTTCTCTTCAAACTTTAGACTAAAAGGCTTCTAATTTTCAATTACTATCTTCTCACCTAATCTTTATTTCATTTTAGGAGTTGTGCTGAGCAGCTTCAGCGCTGCCTGAAGAAAACTTTTCCATAATTTGTTCTCGCAGATTTTTTCAGCTCTTCTCACCATATTCTTTCACAGTCACATCTCATAAAAGTTGCGGGTTCCAGCTTGGTATCTTTTATGGAAAGAAATTTATGTAAAAGATTTTGCAGAGACAAATTCTTACCAACTTCCTGTTTTTAGGGGTATTTTAAGTACAGCTGGTGCATGTTTGCTACGAATTTGCTATTAATTTGAAGGATATAATCTGGAAATTCTGGAAGACTGAGGCATTCTGCTTAAATATTTTGTAATCTGTGTGAGCATAAATTCTGCCACAAAAACACCTACAGCACAAAGAGTGGTGAGTGGGAGCCACAGTATTTTGTTTTGTTGCCTTCACTGATTTGTCTTTAGGGTTCTGTAATAAAACTGTTTAAAATGACCAGAATTTTGTCACTTTTATAACTTTTATAAGTTATAAAATGTACCAGTGGTGAATATATGAATAAAATGAGAACATCACGTTTTCTGGGTGGAAGAGTGTGTTAAGAGCTGTTCAGCTGTAGGATTTTCAGTGGGAAGCCAGGTCTTAGATTTAATTTCAACACCAAATCCTAAATTAACTTTTCATTTAATTTCACTTTTTACTTAGTTGTTCTTTCTTTAGTGACCCTTTTTTTTTGCAGCTTCTTTTTCATGATTCAGTTATTTCAGTGAGCAGACACTTTATCCCATTAAACTCAGGCAAACTTAGGCCAGTCCATTGCATTGTGGAATCTGTGTTTGGTTCATTTCCTGGGATTTCAGAACAGGAGACGTTTTAATGTCAACACAGCAATCTTCCTCCAGCCCGTCAGCTCCCTTTTTGAAAGGACTAAATGGACATCATTTTTGTTGAGGGGGAAAAAATGCATTAAAACACTTTTTTTTTTTTTTTCATCTCCTAAGTAGGTCAGTTTGTGGCAGTCAGAAAAATAGCGGAAAGTATTAGTTTGGATTTTCCATCTTCTCCTAAAGTATCTCCAGGATGGTGCTTGTGTGTTGATTGCAGGATTATATCACAAAAGCAGACCCGAGTGAAAGTGAGTTGTGTGAGGGCTTAGCAAAATGTGGAGCCACAAATCCCTCCCTGCCTCGAGTGGGAATCGCCCGCCCGGAATCGCTCCCGGAATTTGTTTGCTCCTCGATATCGAGGAAGCATTTTAATGAGCAGTGCTCCCTAAAAACTGGTCATAAAATCCTTTTTGCCAGAGGGTTTTGGCCTAAAGGAGTGAATTCCGTTCCCTCCGCGAGTTTAGGGCAGCGGAGCTCCAGCAAAATCCCGCGCGAGGCTCCGGATCTGGGCGGCGAGGGGGTGACGGAGGAGGCTCTGGGAATGACACTCGGCTCTCTTGGTTTTCCTCAGTTCATCCCGTGTCAGATCTCAGCAGATTAGAAATGAAACAGGGCCTTTCATCCCATAAAATTTATTCTGGGATCTGATAATCCGGGAATATTCTGTGGCGCGTAGTTCACTTTCAGCAAGAAGTTCTGTGGTGTGGATTCTTTAATGAGGAGTGAGTGGCATGAATTTCACTTCCCAAATTCTGAGGAGCAGAAAAAATAACAGAAAATAAGTTTTTCGTGCAGTTCTCTGAAGTGTTTTGTGCTTTTCTGTCAGGATTCCTGCTGAATCCTCACTTTTTAACCTGCTTCTGTCAATTTTTACGAGCTGAAAACAGCAAAAGGTTCTCAGTCTGCCCAAGGCAAAGGGTTTGCATTTGGTTCTCCCAGTCAAATTTCAGTGACAGCAAACAAGTTTGTCTTTCCTTTTGGTATCCTTTCCATCTTGAAATGGATGATTTTGTTCCATAAAGATTGACACTGTCGATTTTCAGATAATACGGTTCCACTTCCTTCTGTTAATTACCAAGAGAATTTGGGTAATAGTGTGAACTATTTCTGTTTTCTCTTTGTCCCCATTTTTTAAAAGTTTTCTGTCTTTACTGATGAATAAGGGCTCTGCTTTTGACCTTTGAGGCTTTTGATGCTGCTGCCTGCAGAACAGAAGAGACCCAGATGATATTTAGCCTCTTCAGATGTTTCTTTGCTTAATTTTTGCTGATTTAGAGACAAGATTCAATTTAAAATTCTGAAAATGGAATATCTGGATCGTGGCACCCACACTGAACGTGCATTTGACACCATTGGCATTTGTAAAACTCAACGTGGGTGTCTAAAAAGTGCCACATTCCCAGATAATAACTTGATAATTTATTTTTTTTGGGAGTGCAAGTACACAAAATTTGATGTTGTATCACTGTAACAGGTACTAAGTAAGTTTTGTGTGTAAATATTTGCTTCGAGGAGGCTCCACTGTCCTCTTTTATAGTGGATATGCAATGTCATGGAAACTGTGACCATTTCTATTTACATTAATACAAGTTTCATTTCATTTTTTTGGGTTTTTAAGAGTTTCTAAGAGGTGAAGCTGCCTGCAGGTGCCTCAGAAAAGACTGAGCACCGCAAGCCTCTTCTCTGAGACCTTGCACTTTTAATGAACCATCTCATTGTCCCCCCTCAGGATCTCCCCGTGTGCCTTTTGGTGACGTGGCTGAGAATTTTAATGCATTTTAGTTCTCATTCGGCACGGCCTCTGTGCTCCTCACGGGAGGGTCTTTAGAAATGGGATTAACTTCCAGAGGAATGCATTAGCCATGCCCCAGAAGTAGGCAAAGCTCTAACCAGCCTGATAGATTGCTCCACGCTCCAAATCCTCCTAACCACCCCCTCCCTCCCTCTTTTTATTGACAGCTTCCCATTGAGCGGCTCGGGGCATTAGCGTGTTTAGGGTTTGGGTTGTTTTGTACGAGCCCGGGGCTGATCTCATATTCGCTTTCTGAAATTAATTCGACACTGCTTTACATGTTAATCCGCAGAGGATTGATTCGGGGAAGGTCAGAGCGGTGCAGCCTCAGAAAATGGAAGAAAAGCTCCACTTAAAACAGCTCATTTCAGTTCCCAGCCATGAGCGGAGCTGCCTTTTCTTTGTGGCACTCGGCCAGCTGGAGGGGACGCGGTCCTCGGACAGAATACATCAAATGGTGGCGTTTGATGGGATCTGCAAGGAAGTGCAGCTAATTAAATTTACCTTCATTAACCAATTGCAGCTTGCAAATGGCACAGCTCTGCTTTGGGAACCTGCAGGGTGACAAAAAGATTCCTCCCTCCTTTTAAGCGCCGACGGAGCTGCGCAGGGAGAGCGGTCGGGAGCGCGGCGTAATTTATTTTTTTTGTCTTGCTTGTGGAGTTTTCAGCGTTGCTAAAACAAAATAAATGCACATGGAAAAAACCTGCCGTCGTGGGCCGTGCTGGTGTTGGAGCATTATGGATAAATCATATGTTTTATTTGGAGCGACACAAAAGGGCAGCAGCCTTCAGTGGGGAAATGGTACAGCAAGAGCAGGATAAGGACATCTAATAAAAAAAAGTATTGCAAATATTGAGAAAGTGTCGCTGAGTTGCAGCTGCACCTTGCTGAAATGATTCTTTTAATTTGAAAACAAATCTCTGATGGTTTGGTAATAGCTTTTGGTATTTAACAGCACGGTGTATTTGTATGGTTTCAAAAAGTCGAGCACAGAAATGGATTTTTTTTACTGTGTGGATTAGCTTAAATATATACTGTCTACTTCATATTAAAATGCAAGAGAAGTTTTAATTATAATCCACTTTTTACTTGTAGATTCATTAAACCATCACAATTAAAAATACCAGGAAATTAAACATTTTACAACTGTTCACCTTTTCTGCTTTAACTTTCATGAGTACAATATGCATATAACGATTTTACAACAATAAAAAATTTGGATTCACATTCGGATTGCGAGAGTTCAAACTGTTTCAGGTAGAATTTGTCCCCCTAAGCCTATAAATGTCGAAATTTGACTGCACTGCTCCCTGAAAGAGTAGTGAAGTCTTTTATGGAGTTCAGATGTGCTCTAATTTTGGAGGTTTTCCTTTCAGGAAGCTTGTCTTATGTAGATAGAACCATATGAATTCAACTATATATATATATCTATAATTTGAATATTTAATTTAAATGTAGGTGTTTGAGCTGTCAGGAATGAGTGGAGTGTCCATATACACCTGACAATATTTGGTCTGAATCTAATAATAGCTTAATATAAAGATTTAAAAAAAAAGAAAATTATTTCAGTTCATCTTCTTTTGTGGCTCCGCTCCCAGGGAACAGGGACAGGAGGAGAGGGAACGGCCTCAGGCTGGGCCAGGGGAGGCTGGGCTTGGCCAGCAGCAGGAATTTCTGCATGGAAAGGGTGCTCAGGGCTTGGCAGGGGCTGCCCAGGGAGCTTTGCAGTGCCCATCCCTGCAGGTGTCCAGGGAATTCCTGGCCGTGGCACTCAGGGCTCTGGGCTGGGGACAAGGTGGGCATCGGGCACAGCTGGGACTCCGTGGGCTGGGAGGGCTTTTCCAACCTAAATCCTGGGATTCTGTGACTGAGCCTGAAGAAAACCAAACTGTTTTGAAGATAAATTAAGAATAGTGTAGAGAAATCGTTTGCAGTGTTGTGACAGTTTGGAGCTGCCGTGGGCTGTGTTTGAATCGGTTACAGCAGGCAAAAAAAGGCAGAATCTTGTTAGACCATGATTCTTGAACTTCTCAGCCTTGGCCCCCTTGATCTCGTTTCCCTCCCCGTTTCTGGCTGATGGCTCCTGGCACTCTGCAGTTTTAGGGTTCTAAATGTTCTTTCGTGTTGGTTGTTGAGCAGCTTTTTCTCACCTCTCGATTCATTGTCCTCAACTCTTTTTGCTTTGCAACTTGAAGTCTCTTTAGGTGAACATAACTGAATAAAACAATTACAGTTTTTGTAATAATGGCAAGTTCTCATCAGAAAAACTGCTTATTCCTGGAGCAGCCTGGGACAGCGGGAGGTGTCCCTGCCCACGGAATGGGATGAGCTTTAATGTCCCTTCCAACCCAAGCCATTCTGGGATTCTGGGCCTGTCTGTGTGTGAGAGGAACCAGCTTCAAAGGAGACATGAGGGATTCATAACAAGCATTGTGTGCATATAAAGTTTACCTTTTCCGATGACAGAGTATATAAAGACATAAAAGTTGCTCCTTAAATGCAATAAAATCGCTGCACAGATGAGTTCATGGGAAAGAAATCCATTGTGGGCTGTTATATGGAAAGACACCACCTTTGATGTAGGAAGGAATTAAAATTTCTGCCTTCAGAAGGAATGAACCTTTCACCAGTCACACCAGAACCTGAACCTTTAACCAAGGCATTGCCACTGGGCAACAAGATCTAGTACGGAAATTTTCCCTCGGAGGTTTTTTTTTATTGTGTTTTTTTCCACAAGATATTATTGAAGAAAAAAAACTCCCTGAATTTTAGAGAGAGAATTTTGATATCCAGGTACCCACACTGAGTTTGCCCACTGGCTGTGAAGAGCTGTGGGTTTTGTGTTGGTTTTGTCGCCATCCCTTTTGATAGAAATTCACTGATGAGCTGAGGCTGTAATTATTATTTAACGTGGTGTTCTGACTGTGAAAAGTGGTGTCTGTGCCAAGTGCAGCAGGATGCTCTAACACAGGCCATGGTATGGACTGCCACAGTTTCATCTGGAATGCTTTTTTGGAATAAAAAGGCTTTTTTCAATCCTCTCCATGAGCCCTGGGCCGTATTTTTGATGTCTGCCACTCTATCCAGAGTCTGAATTTTTCCTTTTGCGACTCCTTGCCTCTTACGTTTGTGCAGAAATCTTGTTTTAAGCCTGTTTTTTCTTTTAACACTCCCAGGTTGTGGAATATCCCTTCTTTTAGCCTGGATCCAGCTGTTTCCCATCGCCAAAGGAATTCCTGGTTGTGTGGGGAGACTGGAATCACCCTCTTCCCCAAACCAACAGATGGCTGAAAGACACCTTTAATTGAGGCTTTGAGCACTTAGCAGTTGGTGATTTTGGAAAAAAGGGCGTGTTTGAGGGAATTTGAAGCCCACTGTGACACGTAATTATGCTCCAAACTGAAGGGCTGAGATTCAGGGTGCAGCTTTCCCTTCCCCCTTTGCTCCCATCCAGAAAAGGTGGGGAGAAAGGAGTCATCACAAATTGGAGACGTTTCCTAAAACTGGTGGAAAGTGGAAAGGGTATGAATGGAAGTTCCTTGTTAAAAGGCGATTTGTGTGCAATCTTAAACTGCAGTTACTCAGGATTCAATTATAGTTAGTATATTCTATATGCTGAGGAAGTTTATGGAGAAACTAAGGGAAAAATATTCCATGCTGTGGAGTTTAGTTTGGGATATGAATGGGAGAGAGAGCAGCTTCATAATCCCGTGGAAAACCTTGTACTGAAAGGTGAATATTGTGATTAATTTGGATGCCCTCTGAGCACGCTGAGCCCTGAGGGAGGCATCCTTAGTCTTAGCTTAGGGTGAATGTTGGGTTGTTTTTCTGAAGTAAAAACTCATCTCGGAATGAAAAATTAAATAATAATTAAGTGGGGACGTATATGATGAACTTTTCAGTCCCATAAAACATGTGCCGTTTATATTTCATGTGCATGCTCCCAAATACTTGTTTTTGGGGGTATTTGCCATGCCAGTGAAGCACGTGCAAAGATGTCCTTCCTCAGGCACTTGATGAAAATATTTCCTTACTATTCTTATTTTCACTTCTTTTTAAAGTAAGCAAATCCCTTTTGCCCTCTCTCAGATTCTTCTAACAGAGCCACCTTGAAATTAAGGCCTCATACAAGATGTAACCAAAGGCAGGGGGTGGGAGGGGAGAGAAATACAAGGACTGGATTGTTTTAAAATGCATTTTTGAACTGAGGGAAATGATTGTTTCCATTCATCACAGCCTTTTCACATTTTTTTGTCATATCTGATTGATAGTGTCTAGAACAGAAGGGTGCACTCAGGCACTTTGCATAGGTAATTATTTCTGTATGTGGTCATTTCTAATTGCTGTTAATTAGAAATGGAGGAATAGGGAATAGGGAAGTGATTATCAGGAGCGGGGCAGGGATTTTCCCTCTGTGCTGGGCACTGGGAGGCCCCTCCAGGGCTGGGTCCAGCTCTGGGTCCTGCAGGAGAGCCCTGGAGGGGCTGGAGGTGTCCAGGGAAGGGAACGGAGCTGGGAAGGGGCTGGAGAGTCAGGATTTCCTATCAGCAGGAATTTCTGCATGGAAAGGGTGCTCAGGCCTTGGCAGGGGCTGCCCAGGGAGCTTTGCAGTGCCCATCCCTGCAGGTGTCCAGGGAATTCCTGGATGGACACTCAGGGCTCTGGGCTGGGGACAAGGTGGGCATCGGGCACAGCTGGGACTCCATGGGTTGGGAGGGCTTTTCCAACCTCAGGGATTCTGGGATAAGGCCAATACTGATAGGAATATTTAAAAACATCAGTAATTGTTCCGTGATCTCCGTATGCTTTGGCTCTCAACAGCCGAGTCCCAACAGGTGCTGCCATTGCTCTCCCAAAGTGCTTCATGCCAGGCGTTCAGGGAGCCTCTCTCCAGGTGGGAACGCCATGGTCACCTGCAGGAATGGCAGCAGAGGTGACAGGAATTTATCAGCCAGGGCCGGACACTGCAGTATTAGCACTGAATGGATGTGGGTTGTATTTTATTCGTGTTTTATAGGGTAACCAGTGCTGTCTGTACATGTGGAACGTCCCTTTTGAATATTACGGAGCTGCACTGCTGAACGCATCCCAAAGATTTAGAAACAGAACATCAAATCAGTTCTAGCAACCTGCTTTTCTTCACAAAAACCTCCTTCAACTTCAGCTTTTGTTGTGAAATCTTCTCTTTGCAGCCTGATAGCTGAATAATATTTATTGATTTTCGAAAGCTCTGAGAGCAGAATTATATTTTAGCTCGCCTAATAAGATAATTCTTACCGAATTACTCACTAATAATTTTGATTCTCAGCCCTCCCCCGCGATTCTCAGCTCTGCTCACACAGTCCCCAGCTGCGTTATCTACCCCCAGTGCAGAAAATTAAGTCAATGTAAGAGTATACTCTGGTTTTTAAGGAGAGGTCACGAATCGCCTCCCTCCCCTCGGTCGCCACCCGCGTTCTCATTACGCTTCATTTGTGTGCCGGGAGGACTGGGGGGACCCAGCTGGGCCCCCCGGCTGCTCTCATCAAGAGTTAATTTCTGCAGGAGGTGCTGCTGGCATGAACAAGTGCAGGAGGTTCTCTGGTGGTCCTGCCAAACGACGAGAGCTCTTAATTAGCGGCGCTGTTCAATCAGGCTCCTTAACGCGCCGCGGAGCCGAGCGGGTCATGTTCCTTCCCCGCGCGCCCGACGGCGCCCGAGCACCCAGCCCAAATATTGGGCTTTCCAAACAAATCCTCGCTTTCCAGAGGCGGGGAAATTTCTCGTCAAAATTCACCGCCAGCAGTGGGGTGAAATTTGATTTTTTTTGGAAGGGTGTGGGGATTTCTTCTCGAAGGGGAAATTATTTTTCCTCCTCGTGGGTGAATGTGAAGATTCGTGGACTCTGTATGGTGTGGGAGGGTTTGTCCTGGACTCCAGGTATTTTGTAGAAGGTTTTCTCGGCTACAAACCTAAAAGCAGAGGCCGGGGATGCTTTGCAGTGCATGCTTTGTTCTCCTTGCTGTGATGCTTGGATATTCCAGGCACATCTTGGAGGTTTTTGGGAGCTGCCCTGGAGGCCTCGAGTTGTAACAACACAGAGCTCAGGATGTCAAGTGCAAACTGAGGAATCCCTTTAAAAGTTACTAATTATGATCTATAAATTCCATATAAATTCCTGTGTGTAATTACAGCTGCTAGAAATATTTCACAGATTGAGGATAAATGGCACATGCACAAAACCCCCAAATTAAAGAGTTTTTTGCTTGATGACCAACTCTAAGGGGTCTAAATAGACCAAATTTTTGAAAGCAAGACCCAGTAAATGCCAGAATATCAGAAAGAACAGTTTCAAGAAAACTGTTGCACTTGGTCCTGTGAAACTGCTGGTGTGCCCTTTTCAGTGACAATCAGGAAGTGAAATAAAAAGAAATAAAATAAGCAAGCAAACAAAGTTAGGCCTGAGCCAGATCCCAAGCATTCCTCTATTTTTGTGCATATTCATTATTTACATTTCTTACATTAAATAAACATTTACATTTGGTTTATATTGATTATTTCAGTTGGTGGTCCTTCCTCTAATCCTTCCTAAGGATTTTGATTAATAACTGGGGGGACGTTTTAATTTTTAATTATTCGTTCATTCCTTTTCCATCTTAGCGTTTAAAAGCTGACACACGTGATTGATGAATGCTCATTACCAATAAAAAAAGGGGGGAAAAAGCTGAGGCTACATCTTAAGGTGTCAGTTTTACATTGAAAACTGACATTTCTGCCCTCTAAAAAAATTCATTTTTATTTGAAATGTGTTTGGAATTATGAATATGGGAAGAAAGTTTTTGGTTTTTTGGCTTTCTGGGAAGTCTCTTGTGCTGAGAAGACTCTGATTTGAAGGTGTAAATGGTTGCTGTTTACTCTAGAGGTGTTTTTTTGCTTTTGTTCTATTTTTTCTTTTAAAGTCTTGGGGGTTTAGGACACCTGTGTAAATTAGTGATCATCCAATTATTTTATATGCCATTTAAATTAAAAGAACCTTTTCATGTATTTCCAGAGCAGATAGTTGTGTATGCACAATCTGCATCTTCACTAGATCAGAAATAACTATTTTAAAAATGGGTTCCATCAAAAGTGACTGAAATTTTAATATGAACAGGAGAGTTTTTGTCTTGTAGGAAGAAAAGAGGTGATTGCCACAAGTCCCTTTTACAAGATTTTTTCTTTGGTGGGAAAAACCCAGCCCAAAGAGGTGTCTTATATTGAAGATGTGTGGATAAAGAAGAGTTTATTACATATACCATTTTTACAGTCTTTTTTCATTTAATTACATCTGTTGAAAACAGGACCTTTAATTAAAAAGTAAGAATGAGTTCTATTAAAAAATCATTATTTAAATATTAAAAATGTGACCTTTCATTCTTGACTTTGTAGGTAGGATTGAATCCATGACATTTCTCTATTTACTTCATCACAGGATTTTAAAAAATCAGGGGATTTTTCTTTTCCCTTTTTGTGATTTGTGAGAATAAGCAGGTTTAAAGCAGACTGCGACACATTACTCAGGATTTCTTCTTCAGCAAGATTTGTAGGTCCTTGCGGCCTTAAAATCTCCATTTTGTCTGATGGTGCCTTTTCATAAGTTCAAATTCTGAAAGACACAGATTGGGAGGTGTAGGTGGAACTGAAAATAAATAATTTTTTTGCTGCTGAACTCAGAAATTCTGTAAATCATTAAATTTAAGCCCTACTTTTAGTTGTCTCTACACAAGTCTTAAAACAATGATGTCCATTTTGTTCACACACTTTTCCTAATTGTCATTGTAGGCCAGGGCGTGTAGGACATTCAGATCAGGATAATAATTCCTTGTAAAATACAGGATTTCAGATGTCAAACCCAAAAACTGAAGTCTACATTCAGTGGAAGATGGCAGGAAAAAGATGGTAAATGTTGTGTTGGTCAACTTCTCACTAAAAAAAGGGAAGGACAAGGAAAAGAAGAATTTGTAAGGCTCATTTTATGATATAAGTTAAAAAATATTATGTAAATATACATGTAATATTTTGAGTATTGTGACTGGACCTGTGTTGAGGTTTTGACCACTTTTGCCTCTCAAGGTCTTTGAGCCTTGAAGTCTTTCAGAAAAAATTACTCCTTGTTGGAATGATATGCACCTTTAAAAACAGAGGTGCAGATTTCTTGATTTTTTTTCTGTTAAATAAAGCAAGACTCTGCATTTTTAAAATGAATGAGAATGTTCCTTCTATGTAAGCGGAGCCAGGCAGAAGTTCAGTGTGGAACATGCCCACTGCCATCACTAAATGCAGCCACACTGCAATTTTAGAGAGGCAGAAAGGAGCTGCACAGTTGGCATTTAGCCAGGAACGTGGCATTACTGGCCTGTAATACCAGACATCAATTATTTCACAGAATAAAAATAGAATAATCTGTGTATTGCAATGCGCTTAACGAGCTTCAAAGGATATTTGCAGTGTATCGTGCCCACGAGTCAAAAATATTTAGAACTTCAAGGCCTAACTGTCTCTTAGAGCTCTGCACAGAGATAAAACCCTGTTAAATTCTCTCTGTAATTTCCCAGACTGGAGGGAGATTTAAGCATTTTCTGCAGTGGCTGCACATGTTTTTTTCATCAGCACGTCGGCGCTGGGTTGTGTGTCTTGGAATGAAATATCTTGGGTGGTTGCAGATGGCCTCGGCTTCGTTTGCGTCATTGCGAGCGGGAGGAGCCGGAAGAATTCTTTGAAACTTGATTTGATGAGCGTCGTGTTCTAAAGAGGACAAAGTGCCGTGGAAGTTCCCTGCTTGGGTTTTTCAGCTTGAAGGAAATGATTGAATATTTCGTTAGGTGCCAACTCCCGTTTAAGGGTGGGAAGGAACCACAAAGCCAATCATTTCTTTTATGCTCGTGAATTGATAAATATATATTTCAGCTGAAGCTGTTTTGCTGGGATCGATCTTGGATCTCCTCGGTGCGGATATGAGGTCTGGGTGTTGTGTGGGCATCACCTCCAGGAGTCAGGAACCTTCAGAAACCTCCTGTGCCCCTCGCCTTGGATTATGGGGGTGACAAATTCTGTCATTTTACACCACTGTTGCAGGAGCAGTGAAAAATATTAGTTGGTTATGGATGAAAAATGAAAGTCTGGGTGACAGAGGTCCAGAGGTTGGAATTGGTGATTTTATTCCAACAGCACTTTCCATGCAGAGCGTGAGTTTGTGGAGAGGCACTTGATGCCTGTGGTTGTGGGAGAATGAGAGGTTTGCCATAAAACCTCTTCCTAGAACAATTTTGCAGTCATTTGCATATCCCCTGCTTGATTTGATTCTCTGGCACCCGAGGGCGTCCTCCCCCAGTCCCTGGGTGTGGGGTGAACATGGGGGTGACAACTCAATCTCAGCCCATCCTGCTGTTTTCCCGGATGCTTGGAAATAATTGCTGCTGATCCGTGTCATTTGTGGGACTAGAGATAAAAATAATAATAATAATAATAATAATAATAATAATAATAATAATAATTATTATTCCAGGACCTAAATGAGTTCCAAGAAAGCTGGAGAGAGACAGTTTCCAAGGAATGGAGGGACAGGACACAGGGAATGGCTTCCCACTGCCAGATTCCATATAGGGAAGGAATTGTTCCCTGGCATGGAATTCCCAGAGCAGCTGGGGCTGCCCCTGGATCCCTGGCAGTGCCCAAGGCCAGGTTGGATTTGGGGCTTGGAGCAGCCTGGGACAGTGGGAGGTGTCCCTGCCATGGCAGGGGTGGGATGGGATGATCTTTGAGGTCCCTTCCAACCCAAACCATTCCATAAATCCATTATTTTTTTCTGCTTTTATGGCCTCATCCCTCTGTGGATTTTGAGGGGCTTTGCCAGCAGTTACCATTCAGCTTTCCAAGGTCCCTTGGGAACACCGTGGATAAACAATAGTGAAAAGTAGTTTCCTCATACTGACATGGGTAAACAAAACCTCCAAAATGAAGATTTTTGCTTTGGGTCCTCTGAAGACACGAGAAAAATTGTATATGGGAAGAGCCCATACTGTCAGAGGGTTGAAGAAGCGACTTTTTTAATCAAATAAATTTTATCTAAGAGCAGTACATTGAAACCAGAGGTTGAACCATTCTTTGCGTGCAACCTTGAATCATGGAATCCCAGAATCCCAGAATGGTTTGGGTTGGAAGGGACCTTAAAGATCATCCCATGGACACCTCCCACTGTCCCAGGCTGCTCCAAACCCCGGTGTCCAACCTGGCCTTGGGCACTGCCAAGGATGGGGAAGATAAAAAAACTACTAAAAAAAAGGGGGACTTGGATCAAAATTTTTATG
>VZTX01026942.1:46812-75400 GCA_013400915.1 Pardalotus punctatus | reverse complement strand
TTCTTTTAAGCCCTTCAGTCTGCAGTGTTAAACTGAATTATCAAAGTTTTTTCACTAGGAAAGTCTTGTGGGATCTTATTGGTGTGGGAGTGACTTAATTTATTTATTTGTAATATTTATTATATTATTATTGTTATTATTATTATTATTATTAATTTTTTTTTTTGTAGCCAGAACGAGTTAATTTTTGTGTGTTTAATATTACAAGTACCACGTGCATTTAGACACTCCTCTCAGGGTCTGTTCTACCTGGAAAGAAAATATATTTGCTTAATGAACAGGGAAATAAAGCATTTTTCTGCTGTCACATCTTATATTTTATGATCTCCTTTCTCAAATTCAGTCATGTTTTCTTTTTGGAAGTATCCTAAAAGCTAATGAATACAAGGAAATTCAATTAGAGGAACCCTTCAATAACAAAAATAAATGTTCATGTCCAAGGGAGAGACAGAGTGCGATAAATAATCCAAGATGTATTTTGTGTTCACTTCCAGGAAATTTTTTTTGACAGTAGGGTTTAAAAATAGCATTTAAAATTGAGAACTTGACAATGCATTTCATGATTTTGGAAGCCACCTTGCATTATGTGATACTGGAACCTAATAACATAAATTGGAGTATTATATATGAGTTGGAACAATAATAAGTTGGAGTAATATTATATGTAGGTTAGAATATTATATTGGAATATAAGCTTTACCCCTTGGAATATGTAATTTGGGGAAGAATTTATTTTTTTTTTAACTATTGAAAGGATTCTATAGTAGCTTTTAAAAATGGACACTGTAATCCATAATCTATTTAAAAATAGAAATACAGTAAGAGGCAATAAGCAAATATAAGTTGACAATACCCAACCATTCAGTTGCTGCCTTAAATGTGAAGGGTTTGGTTGATTAAAAAATTAGATTTTTGTCATTTTTTAGTTGCTAAACCAGTGAGGATTCCCAGGTAGTGCGAATGTGCGGATTTCCAGGGTGGGAGTTACACTGCTCTTGTTGCACTTGGCCTGTGCCACTTCGTGTCTCAGCTCTCAGCATCTGCAGAGCGGAAAACCCCGGTGAAAAATGAAGTTCTCAGAGTGGCAGGGCTCTCACTGATCCTGGCTGGGTATGATTTGGGGATAAATGGGCCATTTTTGGCTGCCTGAGAGGATCTGATGTGGGAAGGCATCGGAGTGGAGCCCTCGGCATCTCTCGCCTTCGTGAACTTGTTCACGACAAGAACCCGTGGATTGGGTGATGGGAAATTCATTTCTTGGTCTGAAAAGTCAGTTCTTGGTGTCTGTTCCGTGTGTGGAGATGGGGAATGGAGCTGGGGAGGGGCTGGAAAAGATCTTGTCCTGGGAGAGGGAGCTGGGAAAGGGGCTCAGGGGGACCCTCATTGCTCTGCACAGCTCCTGACAGGAGGGGAAAGAGAAAGGAGGAGAGGAAATGGCCTGGAATGGCAGCAGGGCAGGGGCAGGTTGGAGATTGGGAAAGAAAATTTCCCTGGCAGAGCGGGCAGGCCTTGGGATGAGCTGCCCAGGGAGGGGGTGGAATCAGAATTTCTGGAAGGGTTCCAGAGGAGTCTGGATGTGGATTTGGGGACAGGGTTTGGGGTGATGCTGAATGGTCCTGGATGATCCTGAATGTCCCTTCCCACCTTGATAATTCTGGGATTCTGCCAACGCGAGTGGGAATTTTGTGTGCAGGGTAGAATTGTTTTCCCGTGACGGATGGAGTGCAGAGATGATAAATCTGCTGTGGGATTGTTGTGTTTTACCTGTTCTTGGCCTTTGAATTCCTCTTGTTGAGTGGTTTGAGCCACCCCAGCGATGCCGCAGGGATCACCAGGAGTTACACAGACACAAAACAAAGGTCCCTGACCCAGAGTTTACGAATCATGAATGAGAAAAAGACCCACAGGGACGGGATGAGTCTGGATGTTGGATAAAAGAACAGCAAAAAGGGAACACGAGGAGCTTGTATTTGCTGCAGTGGAGAGGTTATCCCATAAAACGAGGGTGATGGGAAAATCAATTTTACAGGTTTGTTCTGGATGGATAGGAGCACAGTGTTCTGTTAGGTTGGTCTGATGTTCGTGGTTGAAAAGTCAAAATTATTTATGGAGTACTTGTAGAAAAAGACATTTAAAAAAAAAAATATGTGAAAGGAAAAGTATTTCCTTGCCTTTTTCCCTCTCAGTTATATTCAAGGTGGAGGAGACAGACAGCTGCAAATAGCTGACATTTACAACAGCAACTTTATTAATTCTGTGAAGAGCTGCTTGTTAAAATTCTCTTCGTGGAGAAAAGGAAAGATGATCATTTTTTTCTTCAGTGATCTTTCCCCTTTCAGATGCTTAACTCCTTCGTGTCACAGCTGAAGGGTTTCAATGCCATCCTTTAAATCTAAAATCTTAAATGTAATACCTGTTTCTAGGCCAGAGTGCTGAGCCTTCAGATCTGCCACTGCTTCAGCACAGCTCAGTCATCGCCATTAAAAATTTGGATGGCAGAATTGAGGGTTTCTTTATCAAAAACTACACTCTGTAGGGAGAATCCGTGAGATTGTAAAAAGGGGGGTTTAAAACTCAAAAGTTTGATGAATCAAAGTGGGGCCTGAAATAAAAAGGAGGCAGCTCTTTGAGGATAAAGTGACGGTAATAATGAAATGCTAATTATTAAATGGAGAGAGGGTGATTAAATACCAATTTTCGTGAGAAATTCTGGAAGTTTGAGTGAGCAGTTCAGTGTAGGTTAAAAATAAACTCCTGTTGTAACCAAGGAGGTGAGGACTGACACTGAAATTCATACAAAAGTGCTTAAAAATGTGCTAAAAATGTCCAGGGTAATCCTTCCAGTTCTGCTCAACACTGGGAGGGCTTAACTGGAGTTATTGGCCCAGTTTGCAGCGCCAGCCTTCAAAAAGTGGGGATTTGCTGGGCACAGCACAAAGCAGGGAAAAGGGAATAGTTCAGGGTGTAGGAAACACAATTCCGTGGATGGAGTGGGATATCAAAGAATTATGTTACTTTCATCAAAAGAAAACCAGAACTTCTATTTTACTTTTACTTTTACTTTTACTTTTACTTTTACTTTTACTTTTACTTTTACTTTTACTTTTACTTCTATTTCTACTTCTAATTTTACTTTTACTTCTACTTTTAATTTTATTTGTACTTCTAATTTTACTTTTACTTCTACTTTTAGTTTTACTTTTTTACTTTTATTTTTACTTTTTTAAAGTATGGTACAGGAAGAAAATGAATGAGCATTTCTGCATTTTCCATGAGTATGGAACTACATTTTCCCTGTGAAAACCAACTTGATCTTGGAATGGGTTTTCACCTTGTTCCGTGCTGCCGGGGCTCATTTTGCCATGGATGCGAATCCATGGGAGATGCTGCAGCCATGGATTTTTACTTCACACTGATCTTCTTTTTTTTCCCTTCCATGAATTTATTCCTCTTATTAATTTCTGACTATTTCCCAGCAGTTTTGCATGGTGCTGTATCTGTGGCTGTGACTTCCCATTTAAGTTGTTCCTCCACATTTTTCTCCTCCAGACGAAGGAATTCTTTGCTACAGACCACCCCAACCCTTGATAAAACCTCACTTTCTCATTTAAAATAAAATACCACCTCACAACACCTGGTTGTTTTTTTAGAATAGTGTTGGTAAAATGAGAAAGTTTTGTTTCTAAGCCTGCATTTTACTTTCAATTTAGAGCTGAAGGATGCACCCAAAAAAAAAAAAAAAAAGGTGAAGGGGGACCCAGAAATCTGTCAGGAGGTTGAGAAATTAATTTTTTATTTCAATTATTATTCCATGAGTATTGATTTCCCCTGTGTCCTGTCCTTCCAGCCCTTGGAAATTGTCTCTCTCCATGTTTCCTGGGGCTCCTTCAGGCCCTGCAAGGCCACCCTGAGCTCACCCCAAAGCTTCTCCTCTCCAGGCTGAACAATCCCAATTTTTCCTTCCTTTCCTAGACCTAAAAATGGTTTATAGATGCAGAATGGATATAGAATTAGAATTTGACATGCTTTTTGGACTCAATCCCCGGGTTTGATGAGGTAATGCAAGAATCAAAGGCATTTTTTCTTTGATGCTCTTTGGGATATCCAGAGTTCATCCCCCACAACGTGCAGATGTCACTGAGCAGGAAAGCGTCAGGATGCCAAAATCCAAGATAAATTTACCTTCCAACCCAAACCTTCTGTGGTTCTGTGCTGACCCATTCACCACCTCTCAGGATAGGATGGATTAATACCTATTTTATTGGTTCAAACTGGGCATTTTTCAACCTCTTCGAAGCAGAAACTCAGAGCTTTTCTTGCATGTGAAAAATTTGAAGTAACGAGGTTACCTGGGGACCTTTGGGGTTTTTTGTTTTTTTTTTCCACCCTGACAAAGGAAATCCCCTGGTTGGGGATCTGAGAATCAGCTACATTTTGTGTTGAGTCTGTGGTTAAAATCCACATTATGATGGCTGTTTCTGGAGCCTGCAGAGGATGCTGTGGCCAGCAGAAAGCAACTTCCTTATTTTGAAATCCATTCTTAATCAGCCGTGAAATGAACTATTGGAGGCTGCCTTCAAGCTGGCGCAGCCCAGGAGTTGAGGGGGTTTCAAAATATTTAGCAACATATTTGGAAACAGAACTTTTCTGTTCTTTATTCAGCTGCTTTTGGATGTTGGCTCTCGCAGGAGAAAAGCGCTGTGGGGCTTTAATACTGAATTTAGAAATCTTGCGGTTTCTCTTGGCACGGCGAGGGATAAAACTCTGATACTTGATGAGAGCATTTTTTTGTGTTTTAATTATCAGACACATGAAGGCAGAGCCAGCTGAGCTCAGCTATTGTGTTTATTGCCTTTTTTAATTCGCCGTGAAAAAAGCAATTTTTTTTTTCCTGGATCCTTATCTCCACCATGATCTGCAACTCGAAATCAGGGGGAAAAAAGCTGGAGTATCATCTGTTCTTTCTTCACAAGAAGTCACAGGGAAATTCTATTTAGGGATGTCGAATTCTAATGTTCACTTAAGTGTTTTAAAGGAAAAATGGCATTGTTCCAGACAAATTAATTCCTCCTCTTAGAGAACAGCAGCTTTTCTGAATCTCTCTTTTCTTTGAAGAATTATATATACGGTAAACATCCCGTCAGGTCTAAAAATGCCTTTAAAAAATAATATTCTAAACTTTACTTGAAAAACAAACTATAACAAATGATGGCTGCAATTTCAGAGCTCAATTGCCATTTTCTAAGGATTTATTTTAAAAACAGCTCTCGTTGAAACACTTTGAAACAAAAAAATACCTTTTCTCCCCCAAATTGGCATTAATTTTTTCCGTGTGTTAATCTCTTACATTATAATTTATATTTACATAATTTACATTATAAATTTCTCAGTGTTACACATCTACTTTTTTATTAAAGCAGGAGTGAAAAAACCTGATATTTTGTCTGTGGGAGTTTTTCAATTAAATTCTGGCCTGATTGACATTGAAGGAATGGGGTGTTTTGATTGCTTTTGCACAGCAAAATGTTCATAATACCTTTTTTTTTTTTCCCCCAACGATGTCATGCATCACCATTCTTAATGGAAAAAAAGCCATGCGAGCGAAATAATTGGGCTTCACCTGCCAATTTATGAAGCCACAGTTGTAGCACCTGGGCAAAATTAGGAAGATTTGATTGAGTGCCAAGCAATGTGTCCAATAACCACCTTCAAGATGATGTTTGTACCATACATGTCCCAAAAATCAGAATATGAACCTGCATTTCGAACTTCCAAGACGTTCTGTGTGTGTTTTGCAAAGAAATGGTGAGCGGTGAGAATTTGGAAATTGAGACTCACTTGTTTGACCAAGGAAAACAGAGGTAATGGAGAAATTTGCCTAAAATTTTAGTTAATTGTCTTTCACATGACAAATATTTTTCAGAGAGAGTCTTTAACTGACAGGACCAAAAGAAATGTCAGTGTAAAAACGTGCTGCCTCTTGTTTTAAGGGGGGATTTAGTGTTGGGTGCGCCTTTAGGAAGAGAAAAAAATTAAAATTATTCTTCAGTTAGCATTGGATTAGAAATATTGGGAATTTGCTGCATCCTTCGGTTTCCATAAGCCACCTAAATTTGGAGCACTATGGATGTTGCAGGCATAAAAGGAAAGAAATTAAAGCAAATTGTGGATGAAAATTCAAAGGCTCTTAGAGGAGTCTCTCAACTGTAAATTACTTCTGTGATTTTATGTATTGATGAAACTTTCAATAGTAATAAGATAAAGGAAAAACTATTAATTTAAATAAGGAAAATAAGTGTTACTACTAATTTTCTAGGCTTTCTGCAGTTACTTAACAAGGAATGGATTTTATTTATTTTTTTTTTAAATGCTTTAATTTTTCCCAGTTTGCCAAGCTCTGTGAAGGATCCTGGGAGGGCACCTCACACAATTCTTATTTGTGCTCACTTTAATTTCCACGACAAGTCCAGTGTCTTTTGTTCTACATTAACCCTGTTTGAGGGGCTGTTTGGGAATAACTTCATCACTTCTCTGGTTGAACACGGCAACTGCTTAACACCCTCTGTGATTTAAGACAGGAAATGAAGTGATGTCTTAGTAAATTGCAGAGAAATTTTCATAAGGAAATGTAATTACCCAGACGACAAACTGGCCAGGATATCACGTTAAAATCACTGTGTGTGCAAAGAGTTCTCAGTTGGCTTTTTTATCTGAGAGGGAACTGAGGGATATTGTATAAATTCACCATCACAATGCATTACTTTTGAGATCCTCGTGTTTGTGGTGCCTCACACTGTGAATTAGTGAATCCAGTGCTGATGTAAAATGGATTTTCTGAAATGCTGTTGTTTCTTGCTCTGATTTGTGGGCTTGCTTTGAGGTTTCCTTCTGAGAGTGACCAAACTTGAGCGCTCGTAAAGCATCACAGAGCCATGGAATGGTTTGGGTTGGGAGGGACCTTTAAAAGTCATCCATTCCCACCCCTGCCATGGCAGGGACACCTCCCACTGTCCCAGGCTGCTCCAAGCCCCAAATCCAGCCTGGCCTTGGGCACTGCCAGGGATCCAGGGGCAGCCCCAGCTGCTCTGGGAATTCCATCCCAGTCCCCCACCACCATCCCAGGGAACAATTCCTTCCCAAGATCCCATCAAATCCTACTCTCTTATCACTTTGAAGCCATTCCCTGGCCCTCCAGCCCTTGGGAATTGTCTCTCTCCATGTTTCCTGGGGCTCCTTCAGGCCCTGCAAGGCCACCCTGAGCTCAGCCCAAAGCTTCTCCTCTCCAGGCTGAACAATCCCAGCTCTCCCAGCCTTTCCTCCCAGCAGAGCTGCTCCATCCTCTGCTCATCCTGGAGCCTCCTCTGGACTCTCTCCAGCAGCTCCAGCTCCTTCCCGTGCTGGGATTCCAGAGTTGGATGCAGCTCTGCAGGTGGGGTCTCACCTGAGCTCAGGGGCTCAATCCCAATCCCTTTCCTGCTGCCCATGTTGGGGATCAGCTCAGGGCATGGGGGGTTCAGGGCTGGGGCAGGTCCAGCTCTCACCCCCAGCACCCCCAAATCTTTCTCCCAGGGCTGCTCCATCAGCTCATCCCAGCCTGGATTGATCCCAGCGATTGCCCCACCCCAAGGTCAGGACCTTGCACTTGGCCTTTTTGAGGTTCCCGTGCCTCAGTCCCGAGCCTGAACTGGGACAAAATCACTGCTAAAAGTGGCATCACCACAGCCTGCATTGGTTGGGATGCTCCAGGTTCTCCCAGCATCCATGCTGTGTTTTACCTCCGACAAGAAGGGCTGGATCTGGTTTTGATCAATATGTTTATAACTTTTTATTCCAGCCTGAAGATTCTGCTCTTACCATGTTGTGATAAATATGTTTCACTGCATTCTGGTAACTCTTCTGTTTCTTAAATCTTGGCACTGGAGTTCTGTTTCCTAATGAAATCTGTTTCATTCCCGTTTGTCCCATGTTAATTTTTGGGTATGTTTCAGGTAGCTTTTTCAAAGGTCATGAATTGAAAAGATTACCTATTAGAGGGGGAAAATGAAATAAATTGTTCAAAAGAGGACAAGCTCTTGCTTTTCGAATTAAAAATTGAAACAAACTCCTAAACTCTCCTCACATCTCCCCTGGAAACTCTCCTTTACTGTAACTTTGTGGTCTTGATGATATTCACAGAGAAGCTGATTTACTGAATAAAGAAGTTCTTTAAGTTTGCAGTTTTGGAACACGACCAGTGTGTCTGAACCCAGGTTTCAAATTTTACTGGCATTTTGTTGGCAAACTAATTTTTTGGAGTCCTTTCTTATTTGGGTATGTTTCCTGACACCTTTGCCTGTATGGTACTGTGTTTTAAAATTCTCTTTTTCTTTCTTTTTTGTAATGAGGAAAAACCTATAAGCATAGACATAGGACTAATCATAAAACATCAGGTATAAAAATAGAGAGAGAAGAAAATTACCAGGGAAAATGCAGTGAGCAGGAAAAAGAAAAAACGCAGTGAGCAGGAAAAAAAATGAGGATTTCATGGTAGAGTTCTCTGCAGCAGGCCCTGGTTCTCAAAGCAATTCCAGCAGCAGAGCATGAACTATTCCCAGGCCATAATAACATCATTTAAATCAAGCATTAGCACATGGGGGGTAAGAAAGAGGTGATTTAGTCTTCCCTTCTCTCCCCTGGCATTTTTGCTGTTGCTTCCCCTTGGCCAACAGCAGCTTTCATTTATGGAGAGCCAGGTGAGAGCTCTGATCCAGCTGAGAAAAAGCTCAGGTGGCTTTGCCCGGCTCCCATCCTGCATTTTCCCTCAAACTGCATTGTTGTTGTGGGTTTAACCACCCAGCCAAACCTACCTCATTCATTCAGAATATTCCTCGCTGAAAATGTCATGTCTAGTACGGGACAATCTTCTTTTTGTAGCGTTGGTTGAGGTGAGGCACAAGGAACCAGCTGTCCGAGGTTCCAGTGCTTTTTTAGCTTTCCCCGTGGCTGGGATATTGTAATCCCTTTAATGCTTTTTCTCACTGAGGCAGGACTTCGGTGTATCCGAGGAGTTCAAGGAGAATTTGACATTAAATGGCCCTTTCTGTGCTAACTTCGCTATGGGGTAACCCACTAGAAAGTGAAAGAAGCGATGAATTTTTGCGTTAGAACAGAAGAGTGCATTCATGTGCCGGGGCATTCTGGCAAGTGTTTTGCCTGCTGGATTTAGGCACAGTTTTAAGCGAGATTCCTATCATTGAAATCAGCCTCAGTAGGATTAACAGCTGAGGTGTTCTACTTGTCTCACCTGGGGGGGTCAGTCTTGTGGGAGCCCACAGGTAGCACCTGGTCGTGTATAAAATGCCTCATGGAAAGTGGAAGATGGAGGAATTTAAATGTTTAGGCTTGTAAGAGAGTGTGAAAGTGATTTTGGGATCCTACCTGGGAGATGGGATTCCAGTGAACAGGCTTGGGGCTAAATCACTGATTTAGTAGTTACAATGACTAATTTCTGACTGATTGCACTAAATGTCTGCTGGAAACACCAGAGATGCCAGGTTTTGTACATTTTCTGGAGTGAAATAATCACTCGGATTGGAACAGATCCCTGAAGGTCTCGAATCCAAACTCTTTCTTTTAAGCAGGGTCAACGGTGAATTCACACCAGTTTGCTCAGGGCTTTTTCCAGTCAGACTTTGAAAAACTCCAGATCCTATTCCAGTGTTTAGTTATTCCCCACAGTTCAGTGTTATTCCCAAACTGGATTGATGTGTGTGCCATCTCCTCCTATATTCCCTCCTTTCCTTTCCCTATTGGTAAAGATATTAAGATGTTAAACAGGACAAGTTTTGGGATAAACCCCTGAGGATCTGCAGTTGTTCCCAGCCTACAGATGGAGTACAAACCATTCTTTCCAACCCCAGAATCCAGACACTTCCTGCTCATCTGGTAGGGCAACAACGACGTGACTTGGACACGGGGATGCTGTGAAAGAACAGTTTGGAGATGTTTTCCCTCCTCATCTGGGACTTCCCCTGATGTCCTTGACCACGAGGATGGAAGAGCTGGATGTGCCATCAGCCAGCCCTCTCAGATCCATCCCATCTGCTCTCACCGACTTGATTGAGCCAGGATTTCTCAAAGAGACTTATGAGATCAGTCCTTTCCTACTCTTGGTGTTCCCTCTTCTCCCTGAATGCTGTGTGAAGTCCTGGAAGGCTTTGTTGGTGAAGTCTGGGACAAAGAATTCCTTGAGTAGCTCAGCCTTAGGTGTATCCACTGAGCTTTAGCCTCAGTCAGCTGTGAGCCCACGTTTTCCTTTAATTTTATCACATTCCAGTAGAAGTCCTTATTGCCATTTTTCATGCTGATCTCTGCTATAACTGAGCTTCAGCTTTCCATTCTGTGGACGGTATTCCTGCATTTCTCCTTTGCAGCATTTCTCCTTCCTCCCATCTTTTTGGTACATTATTTTCCAGTCTTGGATTCCCTTTTTAGCCAAGCCAGACTCTGTTCTTGTCCTTATTTTTCCTCAGGGTTGTGACACGGTTATTTTTTTTGTGGGAGTTTGTCTCTGCAGACCAGGTCTGTTGAGCTCCTTTGCCCGTCAGAGATGCCACCAAGAAGATCCCATGTGCCAGCTCCCTGAATAAATCAAATCCAGGGTTTGTTCATCCTCAAGACTTCCCAACATCCTCCTGCTTTGGTGGCCTTTCCCAAAGTCCCACATGGTGTCATTCACCAGAACTGCTGCTCTGGCACCTACCAGAGTTTGGGGCAGTAACAACGAGCATTTCTTTTACTTTTCACAGCATCAGAGATGGTTTGGCTTGGAGGGGACAACAAAAATGATCCATTTCCACCCCTGCCATGGCAGGGACACCTCCCACTGTCCCAGGCTGCTCCAAGCCCCAAATCCAACCTGGCCTTGGGCACTGCCAGGGATCCAGGGGCAGCCCCAGCTGCTCTGGGAATTCCAGCCCAGCCCCTCCCCACCCTCCCAGAGAAGGATTTTTCCCTAATGTTCCATCCAAACCCACTCTCATTCATGGTGGCTTCTACTGTGACTGTGGCCCCCCAGCCTAAATTATTCTGGGATTCCGACTAAAATGGGAAGGATTTGGATTTTTGTGTGTGTTGCCTTTACAACAACCTATTTCACAGTGAGATTTTCAGGCAAAGAACTTGAAGGGAAGGGACAAATCTGGCCATGGCTCACCCTGTTTTTCCCAGGTATTTTAACATCTGGAATGCACTGTTGCCTGTGGTAATGCCTCTGCAATACTGTAACACAGCAGGATGCTTTAATGAGAGTTTCAACCTTAAACCCACAACATCAATGAAATTTATGGTTGTTAACATGACTCAAACATAGTTATTGGGGTTGCAGTTCCCATTTTATGTTCATGTAGGATGAAAAGTCACTGTGTTGCCTGGCCAGAGTCCTCCTTACACTTGAAATTTCTGTAAAATCATTAAATATTGTTTACTGCTTTTGACAGCATTCTTAGATGTACTACAGGGCAGACAGGAGGGTGTTTATATAAAAAAACTGTGCTAGAACCTCTTTCTTACTATTTCAGCTGCTTTAATATTCTTGAATGCCAAAAGTGCCTAGCTCACATTTTGAAAAACACCACAAAAATGTTCAAAAAAGAGAAGAATTTCCATAAAATTCCAGTATCATCTTCTACCGTCATGTAGATGACATCTGATATTCTTCCTCGTGGGTAAATTTGTTTTCAGACATTTCACGTTTCCATGCTCTTGTATCTCAGTGTGGTCTTTGGAATTAATGCACAGAGCAAGATAGTTAAAGAGCACAAAAAAAAAAAAAGGAGAATTTCTTGAAGGAAAAGATTTCGGGGGGAAAATGTGGTGAGCACTGTGATCAAGCCACTCTGCAGAAAAACAAAATTGTTAAGTCTGCAACTGATTAAGTTGAAAGAAAAGAAGGGAAGTCAATATGTAAAAAAGTGCACGTACAGTTAATCTGTCTGGTAAGGAAAATCCAAGTTGTTTCTCCCAGAAAAGAAAAAAAAAAACCAAACTAACAAGCACACACAGTTTACAGAGCTCTGAAGTTGGGGAGGGCGGGCAGGAGTCTGTGTGGAGATTTTTACTATCATAGGCTTCATGTTAATTCCAGCACAATCTCAGGAAGCAGTAAAAATAAATCTGTGTGTCTCTTGCTCTGTCAGTCTGGGAATTAACAACTTCCCCGTGTTGTGTCCTTTAAACAATTTCATCATGACCCTTAAAGTACAACCTCAGTCTCTATATTTAAGAAGTTGTTACCTGCTGCCAAGTCTCCAAGAGCTGCATCATCTCTCCCCTTAATTGTATCTCTTTGGTGTAGAAGCCTGTGTTTTGGATTCCTAATTAGCTTTTTTCCTGCTCTGTTTATTTTCCTCCCCTCATGGCAGCACNAATTTCCATGACAGAACTGCACTGATTTTTTTTTTTTTTTTTTTTTTTTGTTATATAAAAACAGATACGTGAATGGAGAAGCAACAGAAATCAGTGGGTTCCAACAAAGCCTATAATCTCTTCCTAACTGTGCATCCAAATTTAAATTAGATTTTCATGTCGCAAAACCATGGACTCGGTGTTGTAATCAAGGCTGTTCCCAAAAGACAGGGCTGAAGCCTCCTGAGCTTTGGGGGATTTTCTCCCTGAGGGGCTGGAGCGTGTCCAGGGAAGGGAAGAGGGGCTGGAAAACCATCCTGGGGGGAGCAGCTGGGGGGTTTGGGATGGAGCAGAGGGGGCTCTCATTGCTCTGCACAGCTCCTGACAGGAGGGGAAAGAGAAAGGAGGAGAGGAAATGGCCTCAAATGGCAGCAGGGCAGGGGCAGGTTGGAGATTGGGAAAGGAAATTTCCCTGGCAGAGTGGGCAAGCCTTGGGATGAGCTGCCCAGGGAGGTGGTGGAATCAGAATTTCTGGAAGGGTTCCAGAGGAGTCTGGATGTGGATTTGGGGACAGGGTCTGGGGTGATGCTGCTGGGATTGGACCATCCTGAAGGGCTCTTCCAACCCTGATGATTCTGGGATTCTCCCAGGATAATCTCACTTGTAAACACAACATTAATCCTCATCCTGATGAGTCGGAGATCCACCTCCCTAATCCAGGTCTGCACCTGCTGNTGAGTCGGAGATCCACCTCCCTAATCCAGGTCAGCACCTGCTGCCCAAACACAAATCTGGGAGTGTTCAGGGGGAGTCTGGATGTGGATTTGGGGACAGGGTTTGGGGTGATGCTGGTGGCACTGGGTGGTCCTGAAGGCTCTTCCCACCCTGGCAATTCTGGGATTTAGTGAGAAGAGGTAAAATTTTCTGTTAAAGAGGTGGATGGATGGGCCTGGTCTCAGCGTGTGCCCCACAGGTCCGAAGGGACAATTTTCAAGGTGTGCTTCGTGTGAACTGGAAGGGAACTGGCCAAGAGTTCTCCTGGCTCTTGGCCTTGAGAGCATCTCACTGATCCAGGAAAAATGTGGGAATCCATCGTGGAGCCTGCTGCAGCTCCTGCTGCTTTGTGTGTCCCTGCCCATGGCAGGGTGGATCTGGATGATCTTTACGGTCCCTTCCAACCCAAGCTGTTCCGGAATTCTCTGATCTGTGATTTTAGCAGAGCCGTTTGTAGTCCAGACTTTGCATGGGCCCTCCCATCACCTGCAGTTCTGACCATCACAAAAGCGAGTCAGGCATTTGAAGATCCTCCAAAATCTCTGGATTTGTTGTGTTTTGGTGCTGCCACATCCCCGGGAGTGGCTGGTGTCCCATTTTTCAGCATGTGCAGCAGGAGCAGTGAATGGTTCCTCCTTTTGTCACCAGCACAAAGACCTTGTGTCCGTGGGACACTCAGGTCCTTGCTGCCATCGACTCCCTTGATTGCAGAGCTTGAAACGCCTCCCAAACCCATCTGAAATTCAGGGAAAATCATTTGGAATGGTACTTTCTTAGGATTTGGGCTTCCCTCATCCCCGAGACAAGATTGCTTTTGTGGGAATGAACAACATCATGTTTGTGCCCGTGGGAGAAGGAGATTTGTGGGCTGTACATCACTTTTTGGGGGCTTACCTCACAGGCCACATCTTGAATATGTTTTATCTCTTAAATAACTTCCTGAAAACGTGAAATGGAGGAGGATCATGGCACAGTTGAGATCTGTTTTAAAGTGGCTTGAACAAAGTTCTCACAGTAGGGTTTTTTTCTTTTTTTCTCTTTTTTAAAGTGTAGCATTGACTCATTTGGTGGTGTTAAAGTGCACTTTCTACTTATCCCCAGAGGAAAGTTAGTATTCTTTTAAGTGAAACTATTTTAAAAGCAGAACACAAGCCTAAAATAAGCCAGTGTTCTCTAGAGCTCTCAGAAGGTGTAGATTTATTTACTGTAGTTAAATCATAATTAGTTCTCAGGGGATAGTGTATCTTTTAAACTGCTTTATTGCCACCATATTGGTTTTCTAAATAATCAGAAACTGCTGCTTTTATATTTTGTAGCATGAGCAAAAATTCGCTGTAAGTAGAAACAAATGTCTCGAATTGCTGGTTGTCACTTGCTGAAGATAGGGACACCAAAAAAAAAACAATGAGCACTTCAGGAAAAAGTGAAGAAATACAAAACGTGTGTTATCAGAACTTAAATGAACTATGGCTCTGACTTATTTCACTCTAACAGATATAACATGTTTTACATTCTCATTTTTCAGCGAATCATTTTTTAATGTTCTAATGGGTTTTTGGTCAGGACTAAATGTTAACTGAAGAAATGGTGGTGCAACGTTAACATAAAATATTACCTGATATTTAAGCCTTGATTTTCATGAATGTGGCTTAGTGTTGCAGCTGATAAGCATGTGGGGTTTTTGGTTTTTTTCCCTAATTGGCAGGTTAATGTTCGAGTTGCCTGAGGAGATGGGTTTAATAGCAGTTGCTGTTCGACAAACACAAGGGAAAGGTGAGTAAATTCCCTTATTTTACCAATAAATATCTATTAAATATATGAAATAGGACATTTTAAGATGCATTAATGAGTATTTTTGATAATACAAGCCATAGAATAAGCGTGTCCTCTTCTCCTCCTGCTTCAACTGTGGATTCAAACTCAAAACCCGAAAGTTAATAAGAGACCAAAGTAAACATTTCCAGGATGTTTGGTGGCTTTTGCAGAAATGATTTAGTGGTCTCCTGGTTCCTGCCAAAAATGTTTCACCAGTCACGAAAACTGCCATCACTGCACTCAGTGTAACACAAGTCAGAGCTCCAAATTAAAACTAAAACTGGGTTAACTGGAACAAGACTGGGGCTCGACTTGCTCTGAGATTGAGTCTGCAGGACCTGCCCAAGCAGATAAATGTAAGCAAGTCCTGTTTCTTGGCCAGAAAAATGCTGGCACTTCTTCAAAAGCCACTTTCATTCTACTGGAAGGGCAGAGTGTGTGGCCCAAGGAGCTTTTCCGAGCACAAATCCATGAAAGGATGATTCCCTGGCTCTCGGTGCGGGTTGGTTCGCAGTGTGGATGCACACGGAGCATCTCCACTTGAACAAAGCGAGGTGTTTTTGAAATGTGTAGGAAAATCCCGGAAGCGAGGGATTTAGGACACGCTGGGAAATTGAGTAGCAGCTTGTACTTTAGAATTATAGAATGGCCTGAGTTGGAAGGGATCTTAAAGATGATCTTGTTCTACCCCTTGCCACACCTTCCACAAAAACAGCTTGCTCAGAATCCCATCCAAGCTGGCCTTCACCAGTTCCAGGGACGGGAACATTAAAAAAAAAACGCTGTTTTTTTGAAAAAAAAGCTTTGCACGGAACATTATTTTCTTCCAAAATTAATTTGGAAACGCCATTAAAGGACTTTTGGTAGATTCTTGGATGGGTGCTCTTGAATCTTTCTCTTGAGTAGTTGTGTACCTTCACAAAGCGATCTTTTTTATAAATATTATTTTCTTGAGTTGAAATTGCCGTTTTCCCTCTGCCTCCCCAGGTCGTGGTGGAAATGTTTGGCTCAGTCCCGTGGGCTGTGCCCTGTCCACTCTGCACATCTCCATCCCTCTACATTCCAACCTAGGCCAGAGAATTCCTTTTATCCAACACCTCGTGTCCTTGGCAGTGGTAGAGTCAGTCAGATCAATACCAGGATATGAGGTATGTCATTCTAATTTCAAAATCATCTCAAAATTCCTGTTGCCATTTTCATTAAATTCAGATTTTAGCGGTGTCTTTTACGTGTAGAATGACAGAATGCATGATACAGTTCTTCAGCACTAACAGAGTGGTGAATGTAACCTTAATCATGTTTGATTATTTAAATGTTTGAATAAATGTAGTCTCCATTTATTGTCTCTTACTGGGCTGATCAAGGGCACTACACTCATGTCACTCATAATCTTACGAAACTTAAGCCTCAGTCCTCAGAAGTAAAGAAAAAATCCATTTTGTTTGCCCAGCAATGGAGTTAATTTGTTTTGATTTTGAAGGAGAAGAAGGAGGAGGGAAAAATGAATAAAACTGACAAATCCTTTTCTGCTTTTTTGTTGGTGCTCCTTCAGTGGTCACTTTATCCCTTTTAAAGGATTTTTCCAACCCTTGTTTAAGGTTGAAAACTGATTTCTAAAGCAAGAACTTAGGAGAATTGCTCTCGAGAGGGAATCAAGTGTCCTGTCATCAGTATTAAAATGAAGAACCAGTCTTCTTCATCACCTCATATATCTCCTTTTTAATGTTACCATTTCCTAATATTTGCTAACTATAAAACTTTGGTATTTTACAGAAGTAGTTAACTAAAGCATATGTTTCCTATATTACAGAAAATCAATGACTTATACACATTTACACATGAACTTTATTATAGTGGCACCCAGTAGCTTTGCTGTAGTTTAGGGTCTGTCAGCCTTTCTATTAAAACCTTCTAACTTCAGTGCTTCATAACCTGACTGTAAAAACAAAATGCTCCGGGCTAAAATTTGCAATATAAAATATTTGGCTGGAGTGAATAATTTGACCACTTAAAAACGAAGGGACAAGAGTTAGTTTTATAAAATAGGGGGCTGACTGGGGAAGGAGCTAATTTATGAATGGAGGTGGTTTTGCTTCTGTGTGCCTGCCCTGGTATACCGTGGCATTTTTTAATTTTATTCCATTCAAGAGGAAAAAGGTGACTGAAGTACAAATTATTGATGTAAAAAAATGTGGATCAATAATGCCTGTACTGTAGTGAGCATTTGGGCAGTAAGGAGCTTTCTGTGAGCAGGACAGATCTGCAGAACCTGAGGGGACATCGCCCCTCGGCAGTGGGGGAGACCAAAGTGAACGGTCTGGACTCAAATTCAAAAATTTATCAAAAACTCAGCGCTTGGTTTTCCCCTTTAGACTCAAGTGGTGCAGGGCTTTTCTTCATGCCTGGGTCATGGCAACGGCAGCAGCCACAAACAGTGGGATAATCTGGAGAGTCATGGAGTCATGGGATGGTTTGGGTTGGAAGGGACAACGAAGATGATCCAATTCCAACCCCTGCCATGGCAGGGACACCTCCCACTGTCCCAGGCTGCTCCAAGCCCCAAATCCAGCCTGGCCTTGGGCACTGCCAGGGATCCAGGGGCAGCCCCAGCTGCTCTGGGAATTCCATCCCAGTCCCCCACCACCATCCCAGGGAACAATTCCTTCCCAACATCCCATCTAATCCTACTTTCTGTCACTTTGAAGCCATTCCCTGGCTCCTGGCCCTCCAGCCCTTGGGAATTGTCTCTCTCCATGTTTCCTGGGGCTCCTTCAGGCCCTGCAAGGCCACCCTGAGCTCAGCCCAAAGCTTCTCCTCTCCAGGCTGAACAATCCCAGCTCTCCCAGCCTTTCCTTCCAGCACAGCTGCTCCATCCTCTGCTCATCCTGGAGCCTCCATGGACTCTCTCCAGCAGCTCCAGCTCCTTCCTGTCTGTTTATCAGCTGCTCACCATTTTTGGGATTTCCGCAATTATTGACCCTGCTGAGCAAGCAGCCACCAAGGGCTTTGTGCTGGCTCCTCCCAGAGCAGATCCGACGGCTCAGGTGGAAGTTTCTCTGTCAGATGTCAAAGCTGAAGATGCAGATGGGCCTTAAATCAAGAGGATGCTTTGCTCTCCCATTCTGAGAACAGCAGAATCTCTCTGTGGTGAGGGAAGAGAAGAACATGCTCCATTTCCAGGGCATTTTGTGACATTTTCTGTGGTACCTGGTGAATCCACTGTGTGGCAAAGCCATGAGAACACCCGGCTGCCTTGGGTGTTCTCCCTGCCTGTTGTCACCTCAGTCACAGAGCTACTGTCTGGTGTCCTGCAGGTGTGTGTTTTCCTCAGGGAAGACCTTTATCCCTGATAACACCATTTAACTGTGTCATACCTCCCGTGTCTCCAGAGTCCCCTATAAAACTTTTCCCAGTGTGAGGAGCCAAGTTCTTTTCCATAACGAATATGAGTTGGTGATACTTTCCTTCAGAATGCTTTGATAGCAAAATCAGGTAGTATTTCCTGTCAGTGGATGTGTAATGGACTCCTCCCTGGCCTTTAAATCTGTCAGGAAAGTAGACACGGACCCAGGTGCAGCTTTCACACATCCTGTAAAGGGATTTCATCATCTCCAACAGAAGGGAATGCGACTCTTGTAGTCCTGGAGCACCTCCCCTAATTTGCCCCGGGGGATGCAGCAGTCATGGGCAGTGTTTCAAGCTGCAGGAAGCACATTTGCTTTCTTTCTGTGTTTAAGTAGCCGGTGCAAAGTTCAGCTCAGCCCCGTGCTTCCAACAAAAGCTGCTCTATTGGGCTGGGACGTTGTCACACAGCACAGTTTGTGTTTCCAGCCCCGCGGTGCTGCCGAAAATGGGAATGTATTCAGGACATTTCTGAAGTATTTATGGAGTTGGGAACTGGGATTTCTCCTGTCTGCTGAATTTCCTTTCCGAAATTCAGGGTGTCACTCTCTCCTTGGCTGGTTCCTGCAAGGTTCCTCAAGCAGGGTTATGTTTTCTGTACCATTTGTGGAGCACTTCAATAGATTCTCATTCTGGAGAGCAGCTGAGAGCATCACAGTGGGCGTGGCAAAGAGGGAGAGAAAATTCTGCCCCTGAGCTCAGGTGAGACCCCACCTGCAGAGCTGCATCCAACTCTGGAATCCCAGCACAGGAAGGAGCTGGAGCTGCTGGAGAGAGTCCAGAGGAGGCTCCAGGATGAGCAGAGGATGGAGCAGCTCTGCTGGGAGGAAAGGCTGGGAGAGCTGGGATTGTTCAGCCTGGAGAGGAGAAGCTTTGTGCTGAGCTCAGGGTGGCCTTGCAGGGCCTGAAGGAGCCCCAGGAAACATGGAGAGAGACAATTCCCAAGGGCTGGAGGCCAGGAGCCAGGGAATGGCTTCAAACTGACAGAAAGTAGGATTAGATGGGATGTTGGGAAGGAATTCTTCTCTGGGATGGTGGTGGGGGACTGGGCTGGAATTCCCAGAGCAGCTGGGGCTGCCCCTGGATCCCTGGCAGTGCCCAAGGCCAGGTTGGATTTGGGGCTTGGAGCAGCCTGGGACAGTGGGAGGTGTCCCTGCCCATCCCTGGGACAGTGGGAGGTGTCCCTGCCATGGCAGGGGTGGCACTGGATGATCCTTAATGCTCCCTCCAACCCAAACCATTCTGGGATTCTCTACAGACTGTGGAGTGATGAATGAGCCATCAGTGTCTCTAAATGTCTGGTTTTGTTTCTTTAGGACATCGAGCTGCGACTTAAGTGGCCAAATGATATTTACTACAGTGATCTGATGAAGCTCGGTGGAGTTCTGGTAAACTCAACACTTGTTGAAACAACATTTCATATTCTCATTGGTAAATGTCTATTTTCAAGCTTTTCTGTGCTGCTTTTTTTGTCTGGTGGGTTTTGTTATCAATGTCCACATCAGTTCAAATGGCGACGATGAGAACAAATAATGACAGCAGGCATAAAGAAATAAAACACAATGTTAAATCCAAAGGAAGCTCAGAAAGTAAATGTTTTCATTCTTCTTAATAATTCCATATGCTTGACAAGGAAAACATAAATGCAGGCATCTGGACTGATGTAGTAGAGTTCAAAGAAAGAACATTACATGGGAGAGGGAAATTGTCTTCCTTGATTTATTGCAAAACCAATGGAATATACTGAAAACTCCATCCTTTTATTCCAATTTGTATATTTTTTGCAACATTGCAAATAGTTCAATGAAAAACATGCCTTTTAAATCAGAAGAAAATGAGCTACGTACACAGAGTAATGTTTTGATTTTTTAATTATTGAGATGTTTTTTAATCTCTAGTCTGATAATCATCCTGCTCTTGGATAAGGAAGTTTTTCCCCTAATCAGCAGCATCCCAGATCCGCTTAGGAATCTGCCAAATTCTGGTTCCAAAAAGAATTGTCTCTGCCGTGTCTAAAGAATGGAAAGAAAATTCCTTAGCAAGCCTAAAAGATTGTAGAAAAAGATGATAGTATTTGGTTTTTATGTGAATGTAGTACCAGTAAAGTACCTTGCAGAGGTGGTGTGGTCATGGTGTTGTTTCTGTTAAAGTTCTGGGATTTTAGAGGTGCAAACAAGCAAAGGAGTTGAAAAAATCACCTCCCTCTGTGAAACAGGCCCAGACATGACATTTTCTGTTCAATTTGAAATCTTCATTTTGTAAATAATCTGCATCAACAGAAGGGAAATTCCACCGCAACTTCAGAAGTCTCTGTGTGTCCCATCAACCATTTCCATATTTTCCTGCTACCTATCCTGGGTAATAAAGGGAAAGCAGAAATAGATCCAAAAATAATTCATTACATCCAGTATCTCTTTACACATGTCACATATTTGGGTTAGACCTGGCATTTCTTACCCCAAACACCACAACATTCCAATTCAAATGGAAACTTTCTGTGTCCGTTGTTTCTGATAGCAGTAGGAGTCATCTGGTAGGTCTGAGGTGGATAAATGTCCATTTTCATCAGTCTGTTTTCACCTGGGAGCTTTCAGAATTGAAACTTCTTTTCTGCATGTGAATCCAAGGATCTTTTCCATCATTCCAGTGACGTGTGTGTCACTGGGAGCAGCAGAGGGGACTCGTGACAAATTTTCCTGTTATTAGGAGTGATGGGATTCAACTTCCCCCACAGGAAAGCTGTGCCAGATCCATCACCCCTTTTCTCAGTCATGCAGGTTCCTAACCTGGGCAGAATCCCAGAATCCCTGTGGTTGGAAAAGCCCTCCCAGCCCATGGAGTCCCAGCCAGATCCCCTCCTTGTCACCAGCCCCGAGCTCTGAGCGCTGCTGCCGGACATTGAACTTGCTCTTCCCGTGGCATTCCTGGACATTTTCTTCTGATTTAAAAGGCGTATTCTTCATTGAACTATTTGCAATGTTATGAGGATCTCCCAAATACGAGGATAATGACCAAATCAAGGATCACCTGCATGGTTTCACTGCTCCAAGAAGGACATTATGGTTTGCTTTTCTGTTATTCATGGGATTTGTGGAAGCAGGCAGAGAGGTCAGGCAGACAGGCTCCAAGATGGCGAAGAAGAAGGATTTATTTACAAGAAGTTCTTTTTATACACAGTAATAAACAATTGTCTATTGGCCAAAGACAATCCACCCCCAAAGACCTATTGGTTATGGCTTGTACACCTCTAACACAAAACACAGAGATTAAGAAAGTACAGTTTATCTGTATTCTCCATGAGAGAGAAAGGAAAATCCTAAAACACTGCAACTACAGGACCTCAGGAGAATAAAATCAAAGATAAAATTGTGTTTGCAGTGCTCAAGACCTTGCAGACAGCGCAATGCTCATACCTTCAAATATGGTTAAAAAAAACCAACCAAAACCCCCGTTTCTTTTCCAATCTGAAATATAAAAAAATGAAGAACTTTATGATGTTGGGACTTCTGGAGGAGGAGTTCTGAGGAGAATATGCACCATTAATGCAAGGGCCAGACTCAGAAGAGGCGTGGGAGCCAAGCACCGGTGGAATGCAGGGGACGGCCAGCGAGCGTGACCTGCGAGCGCTCCTCTGCCTCGGCTCAGGCACGTCCCAGCAGAGCCCACATCCTCGTGGATCCACCACTGGAACATCCATCAGCCACATCAGCACTGCAGGGGCTCTGCTGAGCGCTTCCTTCCCACGTGGACGCCGCCCAGGTGCCCCCAGAGCCCTGAACAATTCTCAAATTCCCTGCCTTTTCCCCGCCGTGCTCATTCCCAGGTGTTGCTGCCTCAGCCGAGCTCCTCCTCTCGGGGTGCCTGTGGTGTCCCAGTTTTTGGATTGCTGAGCTGGGGTTCAGTGCCCTGAGGCTGCTGATGGACCCCCAGACCCTGTGATCCCTGCCAGGACCCGGCACAACTCAATGACCACGGTGCCTCTCTTCCCTTGGCTGTGTTTGAGTTGGGATTTGCTGGCACTGCTCGTTGTATTTTCCAGTTCATTTTCCTGTATCTCTTTCCAGTAACCCATTTCAGCTCCTTTCCGCAGGACTGGTGTGTTGGGACCACTGTGCCTCGTTTGTGTGCATTCTCTGACCAGTTCAAAGTCAAAATCTCCTTTTCACTGAGGAGATCCTTCTCTTCGCAGTTAACACAAATTACTTCCATCTATGAGTTATTAATAGCAAATTTACAAAACAAGACATCTGCACCTCCTTGCAGATGGAGGTGCATCATGTCCACACCTGATTGACAGATGGGGTTTATCCCAAATGTCTGAGGAAAGAAAAAAAAACAAAAACACAATTATTAGGAGAAAAAAATAAACAGGTAATACAATATATTTCTTTACATCCCTCGAAGCCTGTTTCAGCAGGCTGCAGAAAAGGCCCCAGGAGCCATATTTAAAGGAGGGAGGCATTCTGCCAACTTCATTCCAGCTGGAGAAATCTCAGCGAGAGGCTTGAGGCTTCTAAAGGATATGCTGTGGTGAGATAGATTAAGCAAACTGGAGTCTCACGAAGTTAAAGTCAAATCTTCTGGGCTCTCCAGAGCAAGCCAAACACGGCTTATCAGCTGAGTGGAAAGGCTGGAATTTTGGGAAGTGCAGGCAGCTCACTGCAGTCAACAGAAAGGTCTTGGAGCTACATTTCAGACTGGAAGATAAAACTCCATCTTAGGGTGGGATCAGTTGTTCTCTGAGTGGGCTGAGGACATGGCAGCTTCCAGGGAGTAAAAGAAGGTGTCACTTTTGATGTTGTTTGGCTCAAGGTGCAGGTTGTCATCGTCCCAGCCCTCCCTGATAGGATGGGGTGGGGTTGAAAGGCTGTGCTGGAATTGCTTCTGGAATTCTGAGGAGGCGTTTGAAGGGCAAGGAGCAGAATTTGAATTGAAAATTGTAATTAAAGGACTCGAAGATTGCAAGGGGTAGGAGACTGAAGTGAAACAGCTCTGGGAGCCATGCTGGGGGATAATGGCATGGAGCAGGTGAATGAAGCGGTGCCAACAAAGAGTTCACCCCTTTGGTCGTGTCCTTCTCTTTGTCCTCTGCAGGCTTTGGGTTTAATGTGAATAACAGCAACCCCACCATCTGCATCAATGATCTCATTGCAAAGTTTAACAAGGAAGAGGGGACCGAGCTGAGGCCTCTGAGTGCAGACTGCCTCATTGCAAGGACTGTGACTGTGCTCGAGAGGCTCATAGAGATTTTTCAGGAGAAGGGGCCCAATGGAGTCCTGCCCCAGTACTACAAGTATTGGATACACAGGTAGGAGCTGTGTTCTTCTCCAAGTTCCTTTTAATAAATTGGTAGAAGAACTTATGGATATTTTGTCTTTTTGCACTGAATTCCCCTTAATAGAAGTGAATAATTAAAATACACTCCTAATCAGGATATCCATTTTTAAGGGAGAATAAAAGTAGCACGTACTAAAATCAGTGGACCAGCATGAGTTAAAGAATGCTTCCAGGTATTTCACATGTGTCATCTCCAAACAAAGGGAATTGGGAATGATTTGTTTTTAGATGGATGAAGCTGCTGTACTTTTGGGGAAAAAAAAAAAATAGACTGTTTGGATTAACTCCAACTCCATTCGTTCCACAAAAGGAAATGAAAGCAGGTAGAAAATGCTGCTGAAACTCATTCTGTGTAAAGAACCAGTGAAGTGGGAAATTAAAATATTCTGTTAGAGGGTGAAGCCTTTCCTGGGAGGGTGGGGAGGGGCTGGGATGGAATTCCCAGAGCAGCTGGGGCTGCCCCTGGATCCCTGGCAGTGCCCAAGGCCAGGCTGGATTTGGGGCTTGGAGCAGCCTGGGACAGTGGGAGATGTCAGGGTTGGAATGGGATGATCTTTGAGATCCCTGCCAGCCCAAACCATTCTGGGATTCATTCAGTGGTTCTGATGAGCCCTCTGAGGTGATTTTAATTGTTCAGTGACAGAACTCTCTCCCCTGCAGCGGGAAGCAGGTCCGTCTGCGGGGTGAGGAGGGTCCCATGGCGTGGATTGTCGGGATCGATGACTACGGATACCTCCAGGTGCACCAGGAGGGCGAGGGCATCGAGTCTGTGCACCCAGATGGCAACTCCTTTGACATGCTGAGGAACCTCATCGTCCCCAAGCACTGACAGCTCTCAGGGAGCTCTGTGGGGTTGGGCACCATCACCCAAACCTGGGCAAGGTGGGAAGGGGAACTGGAAGTTTGATTTTTTTTTCCTACCGATTTTCTGCTGTCTCTGTGTCTGACATGGGTAACTGCAGCAGTTAAAAGGAGGAGGTGATCTCACAGTTGAAGGCCTTTATTTTATTAACTTTAAACCACACCTATGTTGCCATTCTTTGTAAGGATCTGTTCTTTGAAAGGAGTCTGATTGCAAAGGAATATTTGCAGTGAACAGAACTTTCTCTTCATTTACACCCTGTACTGGAGAGACTGAAGTGAATATTTCCTTTTTTTTTTTCCTGTGTTTTTATGGTACTTTAGCACAGGGCAGGACAATACTTACTTTTTTATTCTTCTTCTTTTTTTCTTTTTTTTTTTAAACTAAATTCTGGTTCACGTATTGTCTGCACTAAAACCAGCCAGATCATCACCTCTTTCTGAATTTCTGGGATCACCACTGTGCTTAACTCCAGGTCTAAGTGAAGATCCTTGCTGGTTTGGTTCTTCTCTGTGTAGACAACAATTTACCAACCTGTGCTTCGATCTCAGGTCTGCAACTCTTAATGGCTGCCTTGAGTTTTTGGGAGAGCATTCCATGAGCACTTAGGAGCTGTGCTTGTTTATCAAGTGACTCGCACTCTGCTCTCCGTAGTCAGTTGGATGTGAGTAAATCATCTCATCTTGTCCTTTCAATCCTGGTTTTCCAAGAGGGTTTAGCCCCTGGAAGAAAATCCCACTGGAGCAGTGCCACACTGATCTGCAGTCCAGGTTATTGCAGAATTCCATCTCAGGGGAGGGAACCTGTCACTAATTTAGAATTTAATAATGATTATGTTGTGATCTCAGTGAAGTTAAGTGGATAAATAACGGGAATAAATTAAATTCCCTGCTGCAAACAACTACTCCAGTGAAAAAGAAAACACCATTCACGTCTGTCCAAATTCTCTTCCCTATTCTCTGCTGTCACCCCCTTTCCCAAGCCAGTGCCTGGTTTTACTGCTAAGCACTAAAAGCAAGAGCTTTAACACCTGCTGACCTGAAAGCAGCTCCTTTTTGGGGCTGCCTGCACATTTCCAGGTCTGGGGAACAGCCTGGGAATTCTGGAGCAGCCACATGGGAGCTCCCGTGTGAGGGAGCCTCAGTGGGGTTTTCTCCCAAGGAGATTTGGCCACCACAGCTCCCCAGACAATTCTGTGCAGAACAGCTTTGTCCAGGTGTGGTGTGGCCACCTTCACTTGGTTTTCTCATGGTGGATCAGCCAAATTGGTTTCCACAGGGGAAGCGACTGTCTGCGAGCCAGAATTGGGGTTTTAGGTTAAAGGTCGCCTCATAAACAATCCAAACATTTTAGATTGTTTCAGCTACAAAGCCAAGAAGTCTTAAAACAAGGAAACTTGTCTGTAATGGGAATTTTGACCAATCCTCACATGTTAGGGTTTAGGTGGTTTGGCAGCAAGAGTAGAAATTAAGTTGTCCCTGTTCCATTTAGGATTTTATGCTCCATCTCACAGAAGATTTGTCCTGATTATCCATACCCTGCTGGGGTTTTTCCCCCATCATCCAAATCATGTGAGGCTGCACACCAGCACCTCCTAGTACTGAACCCAGAGAGCTGTTAATTGCCCTAATTAAAATGATACACCAGGTTTGGCTTTCCCCCACCAGATTTCAAAACTGCTTCGGGCTCAGAACGTTTGGCAGCTCCCTTTAATTTCAGAATTCAATACTGATGCACGTTGCAATCAACTGAAACTTGAGTGTGGCTGCATAAAGCTTCAATAAAAAGAAGAACCCATCTATTTATATCGAGATCTGTAAAAAATGTACACTCACATCTTCTTGGTGCATCTCCACTTCTTTTCTGCCTCTTCCTTCATGAGCAACCTGTGCTGCTGCAGGACAACTGAGGAAAGCAGAGCTCTGGTGCTGCTTCTCCAACCACAGAGTTTCACAAAACTTCACCTTGACCCAGTATTTGTAGCTAAAACTGGCTCAGCTTTAGGATTTGCCTGTAGGAAGCACCTTTTTGGGTTTGTTCCTATTCCAGACAGACTGGGAAGTGCCTGTAGGGATTAAACAACCAGGTCATGCCTCAGGCTGGGACTCGAGTGGCTTCCTGAAAACATGTTCTCCCTTCACCAGGGACACAAAAAGATGGGGGAGAAGGATAAAACATGGGAATTTTCAAAGGGCAGAATGGACTTGCAAAGCTTCACTCGGCTGCAGGGGCTGAGCGGCAGCAGAGGGGTTTTTTAACAGCAAAATGCTGCACCATTTCCTGGTTGCTGTTGGTCCTTTTGCAGCTGCCTTAAAGATGAGCTGGTTCTGTTCTCACTTGGAGTTGTCAAGTTATTCCAAACATTTCTGCATTGGGAAGAAACTTCCTTCCCACGACGGGGAACTCCCCAAGCCTGGATGTGCCGTGGCAAGGAGGTGCTGTGGGAGCCACTTCGCCTTTTCCGTGGCCTCTGCTGCCGTCTCCAACTTCCAGCCTGGATTTGAATGATTTGTTGCTTCCCTGCAGAAGAACCAAAGACAAGGAGAATTCCCACGGGACGAGGAGCAGCTGGATGTCGTCCTTGTGGATGAGTCCTTGGAGGAGCCCCTGCCCCCTCTGTCAGGCAGATTGGGGGGCACAGCTCTGACGCTTCCTCTGCCAAACCTGGCACGCCCAGAAAGCCGCAACATTTTTGCAGGAAAATCAGTGTTTTTCTTGTTCTCTGTGTGTGACAGACAAATGTGGTGTGGGGTGTCCCTGGATGTGGGGCTGGAGAGATCCAGACAGCTCCAGGCCCGGAAATAATGCACTGAAAATGTTTCATTTCGTTCAACTGTCTGGATTAGTAAAACACCTCTTCCATTGTGAGGCTGAGGTCATATCTTAAACTATTTTCTTGATGAAGTGCTTTCAAAAAACCCATTTGTTACCATGTCCATATTTCTGTGACTTCATATTTTTTTCCTCCTGGGCTCTGTTCTACCATTTCTCATGGTGAAAACATTTGCAGGGGTTGTTTATTGATAGGAAAACTTCTGGGGGTGTTGGCACATGTGAGTGTCCAGGGTGGGTTGTGCCCAGTCAGCAGCAAAGCCGCTTCCAAAGATTGGAAAAAGTAATAACGGACTTCACATTTCAGAGTTCAAGCAGCACATCTCGCTTCTAGTAAAGGTTTTATAAGACTTCAGAGCTTTTTTTTTTTTTTTTAATATATCCAACAAATCAAGGGCTATTACCTGGAAATAATATTAAAGCGTTTAATTCTTTGTGCTGCTGCTTCGCTGGACAAAAATTCATTGCTTTGCTTTCTCTGATTCAGCTGCATCAGCAGTCTTTAAAAAAAAGTGACTTTTTGCAACTCCTTTGGAATATCCAGGAGCTCTCTGTAATCAAAGTATCTGTCATGGGAAAGATCTGTGCTGGTTCCTGGGGGTAACTGGTTTGATAAAAGCATTTGCATGCCTAAGTGGTGGTGGGGATGCACTGCCTTGATCAGACACCAAAGAAATTAAATCTGGGCCCAGGAAAAGAGCAGAGGTCAAAAAACGATGGAGAAAAGAAAACTGCAGGGAAGAATTGTCAAGTATTGAGTTTCTCATTAGTGATTCTGTGTTATTTGCATCCTCCGAGGGTCTTCATTTAAAATGCAACGTGGCAAAAATACAACAAATTGAAAGAAAACCTGTGTATTTTATGGTACATTAATTGTCAATTATAGAACATGTCACAGTTGAAATAAATTTTCAAATATGCACTGTTGTTCTTTGTGGAATGCTGTGTTTTGTGGGGAAAAAAAACAAAACAAAGAGAAATTCAACTCAATTTTCCTTTGGCTACAGGATTTTATTAACATTTTAACAGTTTTGTTTTACATAATAAATAAGCAAAAATGCTTTACATTTTTAGGGAATACATATATAATTCTGAGCATTAATAGGTTGGTTGGTTTGCGTGCTTCTTCACCTACACCTGCCAAATAGCTTTTATCTGCATCATATTAAAAAAAAAAAAAAA
>VZTX01026942.1:8575-46756 GCA_013400915.1 Pardalotus punctatus | reverse complement strand
AAAAAAAAAAGAAAAAAAAAAGCAAAAATCTAACCTTCAGGAAAAAAAATGGAATAATAACATTTCCTCTGTGGTGTTTTTGAAGTGCGACTGAAATGCTAAAAAAGAAAGATTTGTGTCCTGTTTTGAGACTTTCCTGGAGAAATTCTGGCAGATTTCCCACTCATTTGCACTTCTAGTGATGAATTCTCCAATTTCGCACCTGTTGTGCTTCATTTCCGTAAATTCCCCTTATTATTCCCTTTTTCAAATCCCAGGGTACAGAGACCTGGGAACAAACCTGCTCCCTCCTCACCTTATTTCCCTTGTACTGCTTCCATGAAGAGGATGAAAACTTGGAGACCTCGATGTGGGATTGATTTTTGTGGGATTGATTTTTCCAGCTTTCCCTTGGTCTCGTGGGAGGTTCCACGAGAATGGAATGAGATCTTTAAAGTCCCTCCCAACCCAAATTTTCTGGGATTTTGGGAAAATATTCCCTCTCTTACTCTGTTTCTCCCATTCTCTGTCTGATTTTCTCGCCAGGTCTGAGCTCCCCCAGGAGTTAAAATCCTGTGGAATCTCACGACAAAGGTGTGGCTCAAGTATTAGAGAGAAATGAGCTTATTTTTTATTAATGTACTTCAATTCGCACTCCAGCATCATAATTTTTTCATTATTAAATAGATTTTTTATTGTTAATTCCACTATGATGGCAGTGCCCTGTTCTGCACTAGGAGTGTGCTGAGAACATCTGTAATTTCACCAAAAATCCTGTTTTTCTCCCAATATAATTTACTCCCAGGTGTGAACAATGAATTGCTGTTTCTATTCTGGAGTGGCAGGAAAATCATCTTGCCCACATTTGCTTTTGCAATCTTTTCTGAAGCCTCCCCTGCATTATCAGCTGCGAGTTTCATAATTGATCCGTTATTGCCTAACGGGGAAAGTTCCTGAGCATCGCCTCCCGTAAAACATCTGGGGCAGAATGATGGAACACCTCCTCTGCTCAGGCTCCTGGAATAAAGCCTGGAAGTGGGAATAACAAGGTGGAAAAATACCGTGCTGAAGAATATCGATGGTGTTTTTTTCAACCAAAGCTTAATTTTTTATGTTTTTAGAGAATGCAACACCAAAACCCAGCGGGTTGAGGTGGAGTGGGGCAGTGCCACTAATGAGACATAAAGTGCAGCAGGAGCATTGGGCATCGGGTTTCTTTTTAATTAATAATTTTAACAATGCCAGGGGCTCCTTTGGAGGGCATGGGTTTGATTGAATTGAACAAAATTAAGCTGGGAGTCTTTGCATAATTCTGTTTTTTAAGGAGTTGGGGTCATTTGTGAGGGACGGGGGCTGGGAGGGCTCTTAGCCACAGCCACTGGAAAACCAAGTGGTGTCTCGTGGCTTTGATTTGTGAGGTCAGAGGGATTATAATCCACTTTTACAGCTTTTCTGGAGAGCTGCCAGCTTCTCCAGCACTGAGCAGACCGAGGTTACACTGAGTGAGGAGAAACTGTGCTGGTGTGACTGTTGTTGGTTTTTTTGGTAATCACCGATTTGGCTTTTTTTGGTTCTGTTTATCACAAAATGTATTTTTTGTGCAATTGAAAAAGACAACTGAGAGTGTTCAGTTCAAGTTCACTTGCAAGTGAACATTAATTTAACTTGAGAATAAAGCCTCTATTAACCTTTAATAGGAGCAATGAAAATATCGAAAATTGTTTTCAAGCATTTTCTTCTAAAGTATTTTTGAGTACTCATGGCAATAAATATTCCTAGATAGAAGGAAGTGACTTTATTATTTTGCTCTAATGGAAAGTTCCCTGCCCATGGCAGGGGTGGAACGGGATGAGCTTTAAGGTCCCTTCCAACCCAAACCTGTGATGAATTATTGCTGCATAGAAAAATGGAGGATTTTTTTGAACTGTGTATTCCACTATGATTTTATCTGACAAGGTGCAGTCCATGAGCATGTGCTTTTTCTGTATTACACAAGCTGGATAAGAATTTCCTTCAAAGAATCCTGGAATGGTTTGGGGTGGGAGGGACCTTAAATCCCATCCCATTCCACCCCTGCCATGGGCAGGGACACTTCCACTGTCCCAGGCTGCTCAAGGTTTCCTCAGTGAAGTTCTCTTTAGACTCTGGTGCAGAAAGAGTTTGAAAAAATCTGGATTAGGCTTGGATTGGGGTAAGCAGTGGAGCTCACTGGGATCTACACCAACATTTATTTTTGTATCCACACAATGTTTGGGGAAGCGGCTGAAAACCACCGTGGGCTGAGTGTTGTCAGTCAAACACACACACAGATCCATTGCGCTCCTCCACAAAGAATTAAAAATAAAGGGGTGAAAATCCATTCCTGACTGGCTGGGCCAAACAGGAGTGCTTCAAAAGGGCTGCTTGGGATTTGTGAAGTGCTCAGATCGGGGAATTCCAGCCCTACCCTTGTGCTGACAACAGGATTTATGCTGGAGGAAGTTCAGTGTGTTACGAGCTGAACCTCTCAAAGCTCACAATTCTGCTGGTAAGTTTAAAATAAGGCAGAAATGTTCATTATTCTCTTGACTATAAGGAAAACATTGCTGGTGCTGTTATTAAGATGTATTTGTGACTAGCTGGGTTGAAAATCTGCACAGCCTTCCCCCAGAATACTCAGGGAAATGCAGGATTTAGGAGTTTCCTTTTCTTATTTGTGGGGAATTAGTTCCTGCTCCATAATTTGTCCCAATTTGCCGTGACAAGACCTGTAACCCTGTAATACCTATCTTTGTACCTATTAATTTGTCATATTGTCCCCTGTCAAGATAAATGGTGGTGGCAGCAATCTCAGAACACTGAAATCTGCGTTCAATAAATCAAATTCGGGGTTGATTTATTTAGTTTAAGAGCTTTTTGGTAATTAATAAATAAGATTTTTTTCCGATCGAGTTCTGTTTGGGTAGTACAGCTGTGTTGTGGTTGCTAAAAATCACCACTCTCTCAACAAAGTCCATTTGTCAGGGGGTCGGGTGGAGAGTTGATGCAAGATTTCACACAATTTGTCAAAAAAACCCCTAAGCTAGAGTGTATATTTCATGATAATGATTTTAAAAAAAAACCAAAAAAACTTGAGATTATTTTGAGAAGGAAAAAAAAAACATTCTTCATATAAACCTCTGCATATAACACCTATCGTTTCCTTTTGTTGCACACTAGAAAATAACAAAAATAAGATCTGGAACTTGGCTTCCCCCTGGCACCAGAGCTTTATCCGTGCCAACGGAGCTCGGCTGCTGATGAGGGGATGGATTTTCCTGGCCACTGGGACTCGTGGCCTGCCAGGAACTCGCCAGTTTGTCCCTCACTGACCCCCAGCTCGGCTCAGGAAATGTGACCGTGTTTCCTCATACTTTTTTGTTTTTTGCAAATCATTACGGTTTGGCTTCTTAATTAAACGCGAAACCCTCCTGTGCTACCGTCACCTGCCGTTGGCGATTATTACAGAAGTCCCGATATAATGGGGTAGTGCAGATTCCTTGTGGGTTTCCGGAGAAGAAGCTGAGGAGGGGCTTTGGTTTTTGTAAAGAAAAGTATTGACTTCCTCGGAATTGTATCCGTAATTTTCCCCCGCGGCCGCACAGGAGGAAGTTTGGAAAGCTCCGTGCTTGGCCAGGACGTGGTGGTAGTTGAGGAGCACGAAGGGGACTTGCCCCGAGGGTCTCACGTCCATCACCCGCTCGCCCTCGGCGTCGTGGTCCAGCTTGATGCTCATCCTCTCTCCGCTGTCCAGCTCCTCCAGGCTCGCTGGGTGGTGGCCGATGTGCCCGAATTTGGGCTCTTTGACACAAATCCTCCTGCTCTGCTCGTAGACCGAGGGCACGGGCAGCAGGTGGCTCAGCTGTCCCACGGCTTTGGCCTGGCAGCACTCGGATTTGGGCAGCAAGGAGCCGGCGATGGAGCTGGAGAAAGAGCCCTCGTTGATGCTCATTTTGTCCTGCAGGTCTCTGCTGAAAGCCAGCTTGTTTTCCTCTTTGATGAGGTGGGGAGGGGGCTGGATCCTGGGCTCGATTTTGTTGTGTTTCATGAGGCCGGAGTCGTACAGCTCCTCCTTGTACCTGCCCGGCACGGGCGCGGCGCAGCTCGGGAAGGGCTCGGCGAGAGCGTCCTGGCTGTACCTCCTGTTGGACAGGGGCACTTGCAATGAAGGAAAAACGTGTTAATTACTGATAACAGGCATTTTGAGTCATTATAAGTCACTGGCGTTATGATCATAGTTAAATCAGGCAAATTGAAACAAAGAAACATTAGGAAATACAATCTGAAATCAAAATTCTTCCTCTTAATTCAGCGATTTATCAAAGGATTTACCAAAGGTTGGATAACATAAATACCTATCAATGATTCCATGATTGAAATATTGGAATTATTTTAATCCTATAATAATAAACAGAACGAACAGAAATAAATGGAATAAACTGAATTTTTTTCTGCCTTTTGGACACTTGTCCTTCCAAGAACATCAAACTCATAGTTTGGACTCAGTGATCTCAAAGGTCATTTCACTTGACAGAATTCTGTCGATTCTGTAATTCATGGCCTCTATTTGTGTTATATTTAATATCTAGATAAGATATTAGAAGGTGACATGTCAGCATGTAGTTCATGAAATCTCTTTGTGAAATCCAGGATGTGTCACCCTAAAGACGTTGCTCTTTCTCTTGGAAGAACGGACAGCAAATATTGAAAACATCTATTGAAAAGCAACAGAAACACCTCTTCATTAATGCTGTATCTCTGTTTTTAAGATATTCCCGTGTAATAAAGGTAGATAATAATAAAAACACAGGTTACAACATGCACTGAGGCTTGGAATGGGGGAGAACTCAACTGGGTATTCTCAGAAAATCAGAAGCCAGACACTTCATTTTTCAAGAGCATGAACCTAGGATGCCTGTTCAGGCTTTTCCTCTAAAATACATCGGGCAGTCTTAATTTTCAGTTTCTGGCTGGGACCTGAACTCTTGAAGCAATTTGAGTTGTTTTTATCGTTTTCTGCTCGGCTTACAAAGCTTTTCCTTTCTGTACACTCCCATCTACAAATGGTGAGAGAAAAGGGCCCTGGTTTTCTCTTGTACCCTATGAGTAATAATTTTTTTGCACTCTCCTATGAACAGTTTGTGAGTTAAACAACTCCTCCAAGGCACATTTGGAAGTTTTGTGTTAAAGGAAAAATGACGCACTGAGCAAATTTCTCGAGTTAGACCCAAACTCTTGTTTTGTGTGAGGTTCACTGGAAGCCCTGGACACTTAAGTGCCTTTTTTAGTGGGTTTTCTGTTTTTCTAACAATTTTATTCAACATCTTAAAAGTTTTGGAGTTCCCCTCTATTGGATGCTGACGTAACTGTGTCCATTAATAATTAAATATTCCCTGTGCTGTAATAGACTGGCAAAGCCTTCATGGATAACAGAGGAAGCAGAAATAACTCAATTGTACCTTTTATATATATATATATATATATGCAAAGCTCCATTAATTTCAGAGGGAATTGCACCACGTAATTAACACCAGAATTTAAACAGGAACCTGGTTCCAATTTCTTCTTGATCAACCCACCAACCTCCTAGAAACAATAACCTTTCTAGTTATTCTTTTCCATTTCTACGTGTGCGTTTTGTCATAAGAAGCAGAAGCGGGAGGAAGCTGAGTTCTCATCAGCTGTTGAAAAATGGCCCTTTCAGATCACAAATCCAACCAGGACTCAACCACATGCTTGAGAGGAGCGTGGAAATTTTACTGGTGTAATTCACTGCTGTGATTTTAATTCCATATTCGGGATTGTTGCTGTGAAATTAATGTGATGCAGAGAACTACTGACATATAAATAATAAGGTTTAATGATGAGGTGTTCAGGTTTTGAGACATCCACAGGAATGATGGGTTTGTCCTCCTGCAGTGCAGAATATTTTCACTCTATGGTTCCTCTCCAAACCCTGAACAAACATTGTCCTTTTCCAATTTTAGAGCCCAAGAGGACTTGGAAGAAGCTGAAGCATCACAGCCGCCAGTTGGTCTCTGTTTTGTCACCTTCATTTTTGTAATCTCAGATCCTGCTGGGCTGAGGATGAACCATCAGGTTGTCAATCACAGAATCCTGTAATGGTTTGGGTTGGAAGGGACCTTAAATCCCATCCAGTGCCACCCCTGCCATGGCAGGGACACCTCCCACTGTCCCAGGCTGCTCCAAGCCCCAAATCCAACCTGGCCTTGGGCACTGCCAGGGATCCAGGGGCAGCCCCAGCTTCACCTGTGCCAGGGCCTCCCCACCCTCTGAGCAAAAAATTTCTTCCTAATTTCTAATCTAACCCAGTCCTTTTTAACCATTTTCCCTTGTCCTTTCACTCTCTGCCCCTATAAAAAGTCACTCTCCCTCCTTTTTATTCTCTGTGTCAAACAAGGCAAAGATAGAAGAGGTCTTAATACAACCCCTGCCCATGAAAAGATTTTTTTAGATTATCTCAATATCTGTGCTCTGTCCTGGCCTGAACCCTGATTTCAAATCCCCATTATCCTCCCTCTAAAAACAAAGGTGAGACAAAATGATCTCCCAGACCTCTTTGCCTCTGTTGGAATACCCTTTGCAAAAATGTCATTTATTTCTTCCAGTAGGCGCTGGCTAAACCTGGGGATCTTTTTTCCACAGCTTTTCTCAGTCTTTTTCCTCATTTCCTGAATTTTGGCATGATTGTGGCACAAAGCTTCACACAGGTGCTTCAGAAGGGCCAACAGCACCACTGAGTGACAAGAGGGTCCTGTGGTGCCCACAGCAGCAATTTCTCCATTCCAGGATACAAAAGAAACTAAGAATACCGTTGCCTTCACTGAAATGATTTTTCAAAAAAATTTTTGATGACTAGGCCAGCTGGGAAAAAGTGGAAGAAGCTTCAAAACCAGATCCTGAAGCAGAAACATCTGATTTGCAGGCAGTTGTATCTGCTACGTGCTTTTTCAGAGCTTTGATGGCTTGGCACGATCATCCCCCAATCTCTGATCTCTCCAAAAGGAGCTATTTTCCATGGAGAAAAATGTCTTTGGCCCACGGCATTTTTGGCAGATGCTGCCGTGGATGTGATGTGGAATGGCCCTCGCATCCAAGCCGGCTGCCAGATGTCAGATTTGGCTTTGCCTTTGGATCGAAGATGATGATGCTAAGCAGATCCTCCCTGCTTTGAAGCTCCCTGACTGTCAGTGCTCCAGCGAGCCACTGGAAAAAAGCAGCAGTTGACAACCTAAGGAAGATCAGATGCCCCCTCCCTTTCCATTCCCAGCGAAAAAAAAAATCGCTTCCAAAGGTTCGGAATTCAGCAAAAGTGCAACAGCGCTGACTCGGCTTGAGGAGGAAACAAGGCTGCAAAAATTGGATTTAAATCCTGTCTGTGGGGGCAACTCTGATTTTCTCTCCCCTTTCGCCATGATCTCTGACCAGGCCTGAATTTGGCCATATTTTTTTCCTCCTAAATAATACAACTCTAAGTGCTTTTGCAGAGAATTAATTGTACCAAGCCAGTTTTCATCGAACGCCCAATAAATATCCACAATAAATATCCATTAAAACGCATCAAAATGCTCAAAAGAGAACCCACATATCCAAACAAAAGCAGCAAAACCTTCAGGAGAGGTAGAACCAGAAATTGGAGTCTTATTGGTTCTTATACTGCAGCTCCATTTTCCTCCTGAGGAGGAAATGGTGATGTGGGATGAGACTGAAAAATGGCAGCAGTTTCTTGCGATTTTTTATTGGGAATTTTTTTTTTTTTGCCCTATTCCTGCAGAATTCCTGGGGGTATGCAGGATTTACTTCAGTCTTTATCCTTATCCTCAATAAAAGTAGATTTTTTCCTTTTTTTTTCCTTTTTTCTTTTTTTTTTTCTCCCCCACAGCATCTTTAGAAAGGACAAAACTGTTTCTTATTTTCGGTCTAAAACTCCTCCTTTTCCCCCGCAGTCCACAACAGCAACCAAAGGAAGCAGCAAATTAGAGGAGCATGAGCTCAGGGAAAGCATTTAACCTGCTCTAGGCTGTGAGAAAAACTCCACTTCTGATCATTTTCGACCTAAACGCAGAAAAGGGAATTAAAATGCGCCTGTGATCGAGGTGAGATCCACCATGGTGAGGTCAAACAGTCTGGGAAGGACAAAACCCTGGGCGGGAATGATTTTCTCCTCTGTGGGAAACACGTTCCATGTCTGATTCCATCTTCTGTCTGAGGGAGCAAGCTCAGCTTTGAATGTTTTAATAGATTTAGATTTTAATATTCCCTTTGGAATACGGATCTCCATGCCCAAAAGTGAATAAATGCTTGATTCTGGTGCTCAAGGGCCTACTTTGGGACAACTTAATTTCTTTTTAAATTTCCACTACTGCTTTCTCCATTCCAGGAAAGGAGGGTTTCCATCTGACCTCAGTCCTTATCAGGGATTTTTAATTAATGAAAATACTGTATATGCAGATAGGTGTGGATGGGATTCAAGGATTGGCTCTGGATTGGAAAGGGATAAACTGGTGTGCTGCTTAAAGGAGTTCAAATGAAGGGTTTACTGTGAGTTCTGGAACAGAGCTCATCTGAATTCTGCACTTCTTGATGTTCTCTGACAGTTTCAGATACACCTTAAATCACAAAAAACTCTATATTTAATAAGACTGAATAAACTAGGATGTGGGGGGAGGTGAACATGGGATTTTTCCTTTGCATATTTTTGCAACAGCTTTTTGCTCAATTCTCACAGTTCCTTTCAGTAAAGCAGGAACAAGGAGGGAAATCCAGACCAACCGAGGCTGTTTTGGCAAAAATCAGCAGCAACCTGAAATCTCAGCAGAACTTTGGAGGCTCATTCATGAAAGCAGTTAAATTCAGAGCTGTGTTTGACTTGAAGGGGAAGCTGAATCGGGGGAGTGATTACTGCTATTATTTGAGTTAAAGATAGGCTTGACACCATCCTGAAATAGCCTGAATTGCCAGAGTCCGGTTTGCCCAAATATTTTTGTTTCTTTAGATGATTAACATTGTTCCAAAACATCACAACTCGATTCAGGTTCATTTTCAAGCTGGGGCAGCTGTGAGACCAGGAGTGTTTACAATGAGAGAGCAGCTCTGCCAAAACCACTGCAATAAACCCTGGTCTTGTTGAATACAAAGAAATGGGAAAAGAAATGGGAAAAGAAATGGGTTGGGCAAGATGATCTCCAGAAGTGCCTTCCAACCCTAATTATTCTGTGATTCGGTGATTACAGGATATTTTGAGCATCTTTCCATTTGGTTATTTTATAATTTTTCAAGGTTATTTTTTACAGGTTTCCACCTCCAAGAAGTCAATGCCTTCAGTGCTTCCTTCAAAGCATTTCTGTCCCTGACCATCTACCCAGAGAAACAGTGCAGATGATGGGAGACACATTCAAATTCAGAATCAGAATAAAATAAAGCAGAATCATTACACTGTAAGGTAAAGACATCCAGAGTGGCTTCATGCTCAGAAAGGACAGTCAATTTTTATGGAAACAGATGGTGTTTATTTTAATTTCTGTATTAAGGTTATCAAAAACTATTCTGGATTTGAAGTACATTTTGTTTCAATCTGCCTTCAGCCGTGACTTACCTGAGTAATTCCACTAAATAAATCTGACTTCAACCTGAAGTAAATAACTTCATCCCACTAAATAACTCAGCAAAACATGAGGGTAAACTGTGCCATTATTGAAGCAGGAGGTGTCCCTGTGCTGCTCTAAAAGTGATTCTGGTGATTGCATTTTTGCAACTATGCTTTGATAATATTTCCAGTCAGGTGCTGATGGAAATGGGAAGAAGGAACAGGGGAATACCATAAATATAATGGTTGTTACACTTCACTGCCTTTGATTTTCTGTGTTCCCTAAACCCCGTTTTCCAACCTGCAAACACAAAGCTTTCCCAGACACCAAACAGGGTTTATCTTTCTCTTTAAAACACCACCCACCTTCGTAGCTCTGTGCCAGGTTGTGCCTGATGATGTTGACGGGCTGCTCGGGAAGGTTTTTGGACGGGGACTGGCTGTTGGGCACCAGGGAGTTGGCGTAGTGCCACTGGCACTCGCCGTTGGTCTGCAGCGCGCCCAGGAAGAACCGCGCCACCTCGCAGGGCGCCCCTTGGGCCTGCCCGAACTTGGCAGGCAGCATTTGCTTCTTGCCACCGAAGACGTGGGAATCCACAGGGAAGTGTCCGTAGTGGTAGGAGAAGGGCAGGCTGTACGGAGGGGCGTACAGGAGCTCGCTGCTCTCTGAATGGAAGTTCTGTTCCTGAATGGCGGCGGCGCTCACGGCGGGGCTGGAGCGCCAGCTTCCCACCTGGCTGCATTCCAGTTTGTCTGCTTGGAAGGAGCTGTATTGCTGGGGGAAACGGGAAAAAGAGAGTTAAAGGAGGGACTTTTATAGGAAAGTGCAGAACATCTCAGACGGGCACCCAGAGCTGGGCCGTGCTGGCTCAAGGGATGGGCTGAGCAGGGTGTTTAAAGTTCCTCTCTTCACATGGGAACAGAAATAATGCTCTGTCCTCCTAACGGTGAGGGTTTATTTGATCATTTTGGCAGTTCAGTTTTACAGAATCCCAGGATTAAGGCTGGAAAAGCGCCAGCAGCCCATGGAGTGCCAGCTGTGCCCGATGCCCACCTTGTCCCCAGCCCAGAGCCCTGAGTGCCACGGCCAGGCCTTCCTTGGACACCTGCAGGGATGGGCACTGCAAAGCTCCCTGGACAGCCCCTGCCAAGACCTGAGCACCCTTTCCATGCAGAAATTCCTGCTGCTGACATCAAGAACTCCACATACCAACAGTGGATGATGCTCATTCTACACCAGAACAAATTTTCACAGCACAAATTTTCACAGCACAATTCTGGGATTTTCTTCTTTTTGCCGAGAAAGGACATTGTGGGTGAAGTACTTTACACACTCCATATCCCAAAGTTTTACATCTCTTGCCAGAGCTGGTTTGTTCCACCTGTACTTTCCACCCCAAGAAAAAAAGGGTCTAATTTTATTCTGCTTTATGAGGGATTTCCTGGGGCAGACAATCCTGTAGTCAGTTTTGTAGTAAATCCAGTCCTGGATTATCTCTACACCATCCCAAGCACTCTGTGAGAACAATTGGTGATTAAATATTTACTGGGAAAGTTACCTGTGGTGGGTAAGGTGTTGTTCTGAGTTTTGCCTTCATTTTATTACTTTTGGGTTTTACTATTTTCCTTGTTTCCTGCGAGGTAGGTACTGAGTTTCTGCATGAAAACTGTGACTTGGAAATGGTAACCTGGTCCAGTGACAACTGAAGTTCCTTGTACTCAATATCTCTGCAAGAGAATAGCCCAATAAATTACAAACATGCAACAAAATCCAAAATAGCTCCTGTAAAAATACATGTTAGCCTTCACAGTGTTTTCCTTCTCACTCTTCCAAGATTTTCACTGAGTCTGGGGATGTCAGGAGGTAGAGAATCTTATGGGATGACCCCATCCCCACACAAATCTATAAAATATTCCACTGAGAACTGCATTAACACCTTTGGATGCAGTGTTCCCACTCTCTGAGCCTGAGCTGTGGCAAATTCCCTCAGCCATCTGTGGCTCCCTGTGGTTTGGAATTGTGGCTGTGTCAGCTGATGGAAAAAGAAATCAATGAATCTCCTGCTCAGTCAGGAATTGGTCTCTGCCCTGGCTCTCACAATAAACCCCGAGCAGAGGAAAAGGAGCAACGTTCTCCTCCTGTCAGCACCATGTGCTTGTAACAAAACAATATCAGCTGGAAGGTTGGTTTTGATAAAAAAATCACAGAATGCTGAACTTTGGAAGGGACATCCAGGATCACCCAGTGCCACCCCAGCAGCAGCAGCATCACCCCAAACCCTGTCCCCAAATCCACATCCAGACTCCTCCTGAACACTCCCACACACAGGGACTGCACCACCTCCCTGGGCAGCTCATCCCAAGGCCTGCCCGCTCTGCCAGGGAAATTTTCTTTCCCAATTTCCAACCTGCCCCTGCACTGCTGCCATTCCAGGCCATTTCCTCACCTCCTTTCTCTTTCCCCTCCTGTCAGGAGCTGTGCAGAGCAATGAGAGCCCCCTGAGCCTCCTCTGCTCCAACTGAGCCCCCCCAGCTCCCCACAAGACATTTTCCAGCCCCTTCTCCAGCTCCACTGTCCTTCCCTGGACAAGATGAGGAAGTCTATAATAATGATAATCATGAATACAACAATATTCTTTCTCAGCTAAAGAGGGAGGATCACATAATCCGAGTGGCAACATCACACGAGCACAGAATGACACCGGAAGACGCAAGCAAAGAAAACCTGGCGGATTCAACCATTAATGACTCAATCAGTGATAACAGGTAATGGTACAAAGTATTTGGACTTACGTAAGGACATAATTGACACTCACTATGCAGTGAGGCCGTGACGAACGGCTGTTGTGCACGATGGTGGCGTAGCTCTGCACCCACACCCAGCCGCCCTGCTTGGACAGCAGCCGGTAGTACTTGGTGGTCACTTGGCCTTTCACCAGCACTGGGAACACAAGAAAGACAAAATTTTTTTAATTTCACCTTTTTTGGACTCATGACCACTTTATGGAGAGGTTGATTTGGAAGATGAGGGCTTTTCTCCCTCACAGAATCCCAGAATTAATGAGGTTGGAAAAGATTTTTGAGATCACTGAGTCCAACCTCTGTCCTTACAGCCTCCTTCCCTCTCCTAAAATCTCCTCCTCCCACCAAACTTCAAATAAACCCCCTGCAAAATTATCTCTCCTGCCCCTTTATGTAGATTCATAACATCACTTTATTATTATTTATAGAAGACCTATTGAAAACTCCTAAGGTTTCTCTTCCTTCATCTCTGGGTCACCCTGCTCTCCTATGGTTGCATTCCCCAAAACACAGTTTTAAAACTTCTAACTGCAGAAGAAAAGCTCAAGGCAGCAAAAGTATTTTGAAGCGGAAGCAACTCTTTTGAAAGGATGTGAGGAAATGGCCTCGAGTTGCACCAGGGGAGGTTCAGATTGGAAATTGGGAAAGAAAATGTCCCTGGCAGAGTGGGCAGGCCTTGGGATGAGCTGCCCAGGGAGGGGGTGCAGTCCCTGTGTGTGGGAGTGTTCAGGAGGAGTCTGGATGTGGATTTGGGGACAGGGTTTGGGGTGATGCTGCTGCCACTGGATGATCCTGAAGGGCTCTTCCCACCCTGATGATTCTGGGATTCTCCCAGGATAATCTCACTTGTAAACACAACATTAATCCATCCTGATGAGTCGGAAATCCACCTCCCTAATCCAGGTCAGCACCTGCTGCCCAAACACAAATCTGGGAGTGTTCAGGAGGAGTCTGGATGTGGATTTGGGGACAGGGTTTGGGGTGATGCTGGTGCGGCTGGGGTGGCACTGGATGGTCCTGAAGGTCCCTTCCCACCCTGATAATTCTGGGATTCTGAGATTTTTTCCAGTATATTTGGAAGCACTTCTCTCAGAGTTTGACAGATTATCATGTATTTTGCAATATATTTTATTCTGGGATGGTTTTTTACCTCTGTGAACTCTATATCGTGAAGGTTGATTTAAAAGGGTAAAATTGAAATGCTCTTTGGGCTCTACATCGTGAAGGTTGATTTAAAAGGGTAAAATTGAAATGCTCTTTGGGCTCTACATTGTGAAGGTTGATTTAAAAGGGTAAAATTGAAATGCTCTTTGGGCTCTACATTGTGAAGGTTGATTTAAAAGGGTAAAATTGAAATGCTCTTTGGGCTCTACATTGTGAAGGTTGATTTAAAAGGGTAAAATTGAAATGCTCTTTGGGCTCTACATTGTGAAGGTTGATTTAAAAGGGTAAAATTGAAATGCTCTTTGGGCTCTACATTGTGAAGGTTGATTTAAAAGGGTAAAATTGAAATGCTCTTTGGGCTCTACATTGTGAAGGTTGATTTAAAAGGGTAAAATTGAAATGCTCTTTGGGCTCTACATTGTGAAGGTTGATTTAAAAGGGTAAAATTGAAATGCTCTTTGGTTGTGAAGCACCCAAACCGAGACAGGGACAGAGAGGGGAATCAGGTATCTGATAAATTCACCAGACATGCAATACTCCCTGAGCTATTTTGGATCTTCTGTGAACAAGGATGTTTTGGCAGGAGGTTATGCTGTAACAGGAGTTGTGCAGCCTCTCTAAATATTCAATCCAGCCACAAATATTCCTGGTTCAGTGCCAGGCCTTTATCTCAGGATTCACTAGAAGATAATGCCCAGCCTTTGAAGCTGGTTCTTTTGTGGCCTTGGATCATTACCCTGGGAAACTCCATCTTCTTGCTCTTCTATACAATCAGTTATTTATTGTAAATTAGGAAATCACGGACCGAGCTCGCTGCACAAACCGTGTTCCAAACAAAGTGAGCAATGGCAGAAATTCCTTTATAAAATAGATTATTTAGAAATGGAATTGCTGTTGCAAATGCAGGACTCAGACTGGACTGAACACAATAGCAGAGCTCACTGGAATTTTGTGCACTCCCTGTACATTCTTGGTGCAGAAGCACATACATGATAAGGAAATTGAACAGCAGCTTTCACTTTCAGACAGCTCTAGTAGAGCAAATAACCACTAGAAATTAAAATATTTAGCCTCACAATTAGTATTCACTGAAGATTTTTCTGACAGGGAGGGCAGTTAATATTAAATTGGGGACTAAAGTATGCATAATATCTGGGGGATTGTTTATTGTTTGGTAATGAACTATCTGGCAATCGGTCATCACTGGGGTTGGGGTTTTTTTATTCAGTTGTTTCATGAGGGATTTATAATTTCAATACCAAAGTGAGACCACAAAAAAGTGAATAATGGGAATAACCTGATATAGGACTGAGAGAAACAGAAGAGCAAGAGTTCTTGTTCTTGCTATAAGGTTCTCTAAGTCAGAACTCTAGAACCATGGAATGGTTTGGGTTAGAATGGACCCTAAGGAACATCCCATTCCAAACCCCCTGCCATGGCAGGGACACCTCCCACTGTCCCAGGCTGCTCCAAGCCCCAGTGTCCAACCTGGCCTTGGGCACTGCCAGGGATCCAGGGGCAGCCCCAGCTGCTCTGGGCACCCTGGGCCAGGGCCTGCCCACCCTCCCAGGGAACAATTCCTTCCCAATGTCTCATCTAACCCTGAGCTCTGTTGGTTTAAAACCATTCCCTTTGTCCTGTCACTTTTTTCCCATCTAAAAAGTCCCTCTCCCTCCTTTTTGTCCCGCCCCTTAAGGCACTGGGAGGCCTCAATGAGGTGTCCCCAAAGGCTGGAACATGTGGATCAACCTCTCTATTCTGCTCCCTCTCCTTTCCATTGCACATCCCAATATATTTAAACTTTCCTTCAAACTCAGTTTATGTCCCTAAGAAAATCCAGCCCTTACGAAATAGCCAGGTCTTTCTGGAAGTGTCAATTCTTCCATTTTAGGATAAGATGTCTGTTTGTTCAGAAGGCAAAAAAATGAACGTCTCCAACTGTCTGCAGCTCTGATCTCTGCTCTGGGACAGGGACAGCCCCAGGGAGCGGCTGGAGCTGGGCCAGGGGAGATTTAGGGGGATATTTAGGAAAAGATTCTTCCCCCAGAGGTGCTGGGCACTGCCCAGGCTCCCCAGGGAATGGGGACATTCCCAAATCTGCCAGAGCTCCAGGAGCGTTTGGCCAGCGCTGCCAGGGATGCCCAGACTGGGATTGTTGGGATCTGGGCAGGGACAGGGATGGCACTGGATGATCCTGTGGGTCCCTTCCCACTTAGGATATTCCATGATTCTGTGATCCTGCAGAACATTCAAAACCCCACTGTCTCTGTCACCAAGCCATTGATATTTAGGGTTTGAGATGTCTCTTAAATATCAGCTTTTTGTCTCATCCTTGCTGGAGTCCCTTTTCACTCCTACATTTCTACATGGAATTCTCGATGGGATGAGGTTGTGCAGATGTACCTACAGTTAAAAATATCAGTGTGTGTAATTATTTAAACACAGCTACAAAATATGAAAACATTTTTATTTTTAAGCGCAATCCATCATTCTAAGTTAAAACTCTTGGAGCTGCTACTCAAAGATCCTGTTCTAAAAATATTAATAATTGGCTCTATGTCATGGATTTACTATTCCTTGGTGTTCTCTAATTGTGGATGGTGCTCTGTGAAGCTGTGGCTGCCCCTGGATCCCTGGCAGTACCCAAGGCCAGGTTGGATTTGGGGCTTGGAGCAGCCTGGGACAGTGGGAGGTGTCCCTGCCATGGCAGGGGGTTGGAATGGGATGATCATCAAGATCCCTTCCAACCCAAACCACTCCATGATTCCATGATTTGGTGATTCATTCTACAATCTAAATGGTCCAAATGATCCCGGAAATCACCTTTACATTTTAGCAGAGGCCGTGTAACGAGTAATTTTTGGAATGTGGTCTGGGCTTTTCAGAACTAGGTCTTTGTGCTGGTTTAATGAGCACGTTTTCCTTGAGCTCAAAATGCTTTGCTGCACTCAGTCTTCCGAAAGAGAAATTAATGCTGTCACGGATCACCAACTCTAACAAACTTCTTCCGTGTGCTTTGGGACTACTTTTGGCTTTCCTTCTCCTCACTGTTTTTTTTTTTTTAAATCCCTGTTTTAGCTCTGCAAGGCAATGTTTTAAAAGATGTGAAAACCACTGAGGGCTACAGTGTTCAGCTCTCCTTCCTAATTAGATGGATTAACCAATATTTCTCCGGGGGATGAGGGAGGACTCTGTGTCTCCTGCTTTTTATCAATCTGGGGGAAGATCTTTACTTGCTCTAAAGACCTGACCTTGGCTAAGGGACAGTAACTGAGACAGTCAGTGAGGTCAGCCCCATCTGGCTCTGCGTTCAACTGCCCTGTTTGATGCTGAAAAGGAAACCTCAGGAATGGGAGCGAGGCAAATCCACCACGCAGACAATCCGTGCAGGCTCAGCCTTCCTGGTGGCCTCTGCCGCCGTCCAAGGGGAGGATTCCATGGCTTTAGCCCTGGCCCCTGGATGTGCCCTGTGTAACTGGGTGTTCCAGCATTGTGGCTCACTCCTGCTTTAGCAGGGAGGCTGGAGAAGGGGCTGGTGGGGCTGGGCTGGCAGACAGGATTATTTTAAAAGTCTCCACCAGGCTCCCAGGCATGTGGCTGGGAGTTCCCAGCCTGCACTGAAGGATGCCACTCAAAGAAATGGATTTTTCGGTTCCACACTGGCAGCAGATCCTAGTTTAGCTGGCTTGGCATGTCGTGGGCCCAGCGTGCCCACAAAATGCCCAGCAGAATTTTTTTTTTTTTTTTCTTTGGACCTCTTAAAATCTGGTGCTGCTCTGCCAGAAGGTTTGGCTGCTGCGGGAGCAGGAACAGACCCAACAGCAGAGATGGTGGAACCGTGCTTTTCTATAAAAAAAACACACAGGGTGATTTCCAGGCAGCAGCAGAAGGGTTTGGGCCTGGGTCTCGCCCTGCCAAGGCACAGGGAGGTGAATCCTGGTAAAGTTCCTGCGGGAAGAGCAGGGATGTTGCAACATGGGATGCACAAAATCCCCCTCACCACGGTACAAACGAAGGGATTTCTCCGAGGGCACTGAGATATTTTGCCTGTACTGGAACAGCCTCTCTGTCCTGGATTTTAGAATGCAGGGGCTCGTTCTTTGTGTGGCCACATCTCAGGGCAGACACTGTGCGTATTAATGTGCTCTAGAAATAAATAACACCAGCTCCAACGCCAGAAGTGTTTTTGTGTAGCTGGAAGCCAATCAAATGTTCCAAGCAGGAAACTTTCTTTGCTGCCAGCACACCTTAGGCAAATATTCACATCTACGTTTCCCTCCTGGCTTGATGTCCTTTTTCTATCCCTCCTAACTTGTTCCCCTCACTGTTTCCTTTGTTTTATCCTCTGTGCTGCCTCACTCAGAGTTCAGCTGCTTCAGGTCTTCAGTTCGGGATTTTTTCTCCTCTTTAAAAAAAAGCAAATGGTTATCCTAGTTTGGGGTTGCTTTTTTTTTTTTTTTTCCCCTTAATACCCTTATTAGGTGTAAGATGTTTCTCGTTGGATTTCTGCATCAGATGACACTTCATCATCAGATTGCTTTATAGAATGGTACAACAACCCTGCCAACCTTTTACTGTCCGTGTTCCTGAGACATTTGCTGCTGGATGCTGGGGGAGCTCTCACAGTGCTCCCCAGAGGGGCTTTGTGCACTTTACATCTGGTTTAATAATTCCTATTACTTGGTATTCCAACCATGACCCTGCACTGTTCCCACTGTTGCCCAAGCATTAGTCATTGTTTTTTGCTTCTTGGGATTTATCTGCTTTCATAAATTCCTATGCATGTCTCGCATTTTTCTTCTGTTTTTAAAGTTTACAATAATTTATCTTTAATCTATAGAACTGCTCTTGGTATCCTATTTGGCTCAGGGTTTTTTTTTTTCCTCGTGGAAGGATGTGGTGGGTAATTCAGTGAACATGATTTGTCTCTCCACTTAAAACTCCAGTCGTACATGGATCAAACTGGCAGCCACAGAATTATCCATCCTGCTGCTCTCGAGTGGAAAATTGTTTTCCAGAGGGGATTGTGGCTCCAGTGGCATCATCTCTGTGCTGGTTGATGAAGGTATTTCAAATAGTCTGGTGCAAATATTGAGTGTATTTTGTCATTCCCGATATAGATTTTACCACCACAAAGAGGGTGCCCCTGACTGGACATTGCCATGAGCCCTGGTCATTCTTTTTTACCAATATTCAATGGTCCAGAGAATTCAATAATGTTTTGGTAAATCTGAACTCGCTGTAAGGATCAGCTTTTGCTTTCCCAGGTGTAACACACCCTGCCACCAGTGGAATTCAGCACTTGGAATTTCAGCTCTGACTTGCCAAACACAGCGTGAACCCCCTTGATATTGCAGATCCTCATGAATAGCACATATTAATGGGAAGGAGGAAGCCTAAAAGAAGGATTTGACTCTGGCTGCTTCCAGCCTACAGGAGCAATCTGGAAAAAAACTTCCCTGACATTGGTTTTTGGATGTCATCTTTGCCTCGTATGGGTTGCAGCAAACGGAGCCAAATCCAGAGTTCAGCTATTCCCTCAATTTGCTTTTCAAATTAATGTGCTACTGAATGAACTCCTTTCCAGATCCAGATGTTTGAAGATATGATTAGTGACTCTGTTGGAAGATGGGAAATTATTAAATGTGTCTTTTTTTTCCTGACAATCCATCCTCCGAACCTCATCCACATGCTAGTAATGAATGTCCCTCTAAGGATTTTTTGGGATTGCATTCCCTTCGAACACGGGATGATTATTACTAACATATTTCAGAGGAATGCAGAGCTGCTGCATAGTTTTTGTTTTAACAGCAGAGGCTAGTAAAGTTCAGATTTTCCCCTCTCACTCACTTGCTCTTTTGGTTTTCCTTCAAGAGATCACCATTCAGAATCAACTCCAAATTTTCAAAATAGCCTAGGTTCCCTAAATACAAAGATAAAGCTGGCCAGATAAGTTGGTTTGGGTGTTGTTTTGTTTTGTTTTTTTTCAGAAGCACAGAATTTTGACATCCAGCTTATTCACAGAATTAATGGTTTCCTTAAGTGATAGCCAAGAACTTTTGAAAATCTGTCTCCAGTCAACATTTGGAAAGCTTTTCTTCGGCTTTCCGTCACAGTGCTTGTTGTCTGCGAAACTTCTGACTGCACTTAACATATTCCATAGAATCCCAGAATGGTTTGGGTTGGAGGGAGCATTAATGATCATCCATTTCCACCCCTGCCATGGCAGGGACACCTCCCACTGTCCCAGGCTGCTCCAAGCCCCAAATCCAACCTGGCCTTGGGCACTGCCAGGGATCCAGGGGCAGCCCCAGCTGCTCTGGGAATTCCATCCCAGTCCCCCACCACCCTCCCAGGGAAGAATTCCTTCCCAAGATCCCATCTAATCCTACTTTCTCTCACTTTGAAGCCATTCCCTGGCCCTCCAGCCCTTGCAAATTGTCTCTCTCCATGTTTCCTGGGGCTCCTTCAGGCCCTGCAAGGCCACCCTGAGCTCAGCCCAAAGCTTCTCCTCTCCAGGCTGAACAATCCCAGCGCTCCCAGCCTTTCCTCCCAGCACAGCTGCTCCATCCTCTGCTCATCCTGGAGCCTCCATGGACTCTCTCCAGCAGCTCCAGCTCCTTCCCGTGCTCCCAGCCCAGCCTCCCTGGTACTCACATAGATGATGAGCGTATCTCAGGTGGAAAACGTCACAGCCATGGACGTGGTGGTAGAGGGTTTTTTCTATCAGATCCTGGGGTTCATATCCAGTCAATTCCGTGACCCTGGAAAAGAAAGAATCTGTAATAAACAAAATCTCCAGGAATATTCAGTTTCATTAACCTAATATTTGGTTGTGCCAACAAATCAGGTGCCTGAAAGCTGTGGGATGAAATGTTAGTTTTGGAAAGAGAAACCTCACCTTTACAAGAAAATAAACCTTTTCAAGCCAGCCAAAGCAAGGTGCAGGTTTTCCCTGGTACACACAGGCAGGAAAAAGAGCTCTTTTACTGATTTCCACCCCAGGCTTTTACCACTGCCATGCAGGATCCTTTGCACAAAGTTCCACTCACAGAGCTGCCCATGAAACAATAAAACCTCTCTTGTGGGCTGCTGACACATTTTCATTTGCTTTTGCAAAGCTCCAAGTGCAGACGGTGTGCTGGGCCATAGGAGCTGCCATCATGGCCTGTGAATAAATTCAGGCTGGTGCCTAACGGGAGGAAAAAGCAGGGGCTTATTCCAGCTGAGAATGTGGAAAGACTAGGAGGTGTGAAGACCACAGGGTGAGGGAAGGAAGGCTGAGGTAAGACTTTAAAAAAATAGCAAAAAAAAAAAAAAAGAATCCCAGAAGTAGAAGAATGGAATGAACTTGAAACAGCAGCATCTCTGCAGATGTTAAAGAACCAGATATACAGGTCAGGCTTTCACTGGCTCAGACCTGAAGAGTCAAACTTCATGTTCCAAATGGAGTTTTGTTTATTTAGCATAGCTTAAGGGAAAAAAAAGCTCCTGACAGCACAATGTGTGACCCAGCCAAACTGTGGCTTGTTTACCCAGGGTTGCTGGGGGTGTTTTGGGATGTCCTGAGCTTTCTTTGCCTAAGAAAGGCAGAGCTGAGGTACCAAAGCCTTGTCTGCATTAACAAGTGACACAGTCCCTTAGCAGGTGAGCTGGACCGGAAAATTGTCCCTGCTGAGCATCTACTGATGCTGCAGCAGATGCATCTGCACATTTGAATTCCAGGAGTTTTGCCTGAGACTGGCTCTAGTCTAGGCCTGTGGACTGAAATCTGTGTAAAAGTTGGGGTGTCTGAGGGGTGCTCTTGGAGGTTGTCCCCCAACTGAGATGGAAGGAATCCAGTTGAGATGGAAGGAATCCAGTTGAGAAGGAAGGAATCCAGTTGAGACGGAAGGAATCCAGTTGAGAAGGAAGGAATCCAGTTGAGATGGAAGGAATCTAGTTTAGATGGAAGGAATCCAGTTGAGATGGAAGGAAACTAATTTAGATGGAAGGAAACTAATTTAGATGGAAGGAATCCAGTTTAGATCGAAGGAACCCAGTTTAGATGGAAGGAATCCAGTTCAAATGCCCCAAGACTCTTCACGCCATGAACTGAGTGGGGATGGTCAGGCCACGGACTTCCAAAGGATGTTCCTGGTCTGAACTTTGCCCCTGCTGAGCATGCACGGCACCAGGGAATGACACAGGAGTGTCCACAGAAATGAACTCGGGCTTTCAAATGACACATGGCATTGTGGGATTGCAGAGAATGTACATTTTTATTAGGTTTTTTTAAAATTTTGTGACTATTATGTATCTTCTCTACTCATACCCTGACTCAAACCAGCCCTGTGGACCCCACAGAATCTGGGGACGTTCTTCTTGAGAGTATTGGGGACTTTGATTCTTCTGAAAGGCAGCAACATAAAAATGCCTTTGAATATATCCTTGTGTTCCTCCTCTGCAGTGTGTGCTGGCTCCAAATCCTCACTTAACCCTTTCCCCGTGGTGAAATCCTGGTGGAAGATCCTGTTGAGGTTTCAATTCTCCTTCTGACTTCAGTGCACTCAAACCCAGGCTGGCAGCTCCATCCTGCTCCCTTGCTGGGTACAGGAACAGCTCATCCAAACCCACCCAAAGCACCACAAACCTGAGCCAGGGGTTCATTTCCCCAGAGGTGACGTGGTGACAAAAAACCCCATCACTGACAGTTCCTAGGACACTCAAATTCTGGAAAAGCTTGAATCTGGAAACAAACTCAGCTGTTTTACTTCTTTAACATAAAATCAAGCCCTCCACAAGCCTGGGCTCTCCAGGTTGTGTTTTGCAGGTGACAGAGCACACAGAAGAAGCAGAGCACGTCCCAGTGGTCAGTTCTGGCCTCTTGAGCTCTTTAAAGCCTTTAAACCACCTGGCAATGGAGGGACCACGAAAATCCCAGTGAGCCTCTCCCTTTGGAGGGAAGGGACTGTCTCCTTCTCCCAGTGACCTCAGTGAATGAGCTCCTGCATGTTTTCTGCTGTGTCAGGTGCCTGCAAAGGGATTTTGAACTGCTCCTGCCCATGGCTTTTGTGCTGTCTGCAGTGACTGTCCCCTCTGTAGATCCAGCAACGCCTCCCCATGCGTGGATACCAGAACCAAGGCTGAAACCAGTTTTTCTAACTCCCAATACGCCCCTATTTTGAGCAAATACAATTTAGTTCGCTCAGCTGGGAGAGCAAAAAGCTTTGGTAAATCTCAATACCCCTGCTTGTTCCATGTGGGGATGACACCCCTGTGCTCCTTGGTAAACACAGCTCTGCAACAGCTCCGGCTCTGTCCCTGCTCCTGTCAACACCTCAGCTTGGACTGTGGCCTTTGAAGACACTTCTGTCTGCAGGCAGTTCCTCCCAGGCACATCATTTCCGTTCCCCCACACGCACGGACGTGTCGCCAAACCCCTCGTGCTCCTTTGTAGCCTCTGCTCGGAGCAGCCCGTGCCAAAAACATGGGAAGGGTTCCAAAACAATGAGTTCTTTGTGTCCCAGCAGCTGATGGAGCCTCTGTCTCTTGGGCTGAGCACGGAGAGAAGCCTCTTCTTGCATGAGTGACCTCCACTCTCACAGATTTGTTCACTATATGAATGTATTCCCTGAAAATCCAGCCAGCCAGGGAAATGGGGGAATATGGGACACACAGGGAGGATTTTTGCAGAATGATCATCTTGCCAATACTTGGTGCATTTGGGATTTTCTCTTCCAGGTAATCTGGACAGCACTGGACAAAGTGTCAGTGTATTCTACAAGGTACCTGCTCCAAATGAATCATTTCAGTTCTGGTGCTGCGCTCCTCTGAGCTCTCCTCAGGGGCTCTCCTTCCTCAGCTGTTTTCCCCAAAATTTTGTTCAAGAAGGTCCTGGTTTTGTGTATAGTAGCCAATGGAATTAATTGTCATTTTAACAACCCCATCATTAGTGTGGGTTTCATGGTTCAATTACATGGGGTAATGGGTTCATTACACTAAAATACAGAACTTTCCTTACTGCTCTGTCAAAAGCTTTTGGGATGACCCCAGCAAGTCTTTTGATCTCAGTGTTTCTGTTGTGCATTTGGTATTTTTTTGGCACGTCCTCATGCCTTTGTATGTTAAAATTTTTGTCCTTTCAGGCAAAAACTTATCACTGCTCCTGTGACCAATCCTCACAGCGAGAAGGCTTCACCTGACTCTAAAACTGCAGGTAACTCCAGGTGAAAAGGAACAGGCTCTTACTTCTTGGCATTCCAGACAAAGTCAGGTCTATCCAGCTGCCTGAAGGGCTTTGAAGGCTCCCATGGCCTCCGAGTTCCAAATCTATTTCGGGCTGCTTTATTTTTCCACGGATGTTTTGATCCGTTTGGAAACCACCGCACCTTATGGCCGGAGATGAAAGAGCTGCTTACCTGGAATCTAGGAATATTAATTTTAAATCCAAACTCGCTCTGAACATGAACATGTTGCTGTGGAGCTTGATCTCGGTGATGGCACTGGGAGGCAAGGATTGACCCACGGCCACCAGCCCGACGATTTGGTAGCAGGAATCGTACAGGGACATATCCAGCATGTACTGACGGATCTTCAGGTAGCCACTGCAGTGGATCACCTGGAAAAGGGAAAAGCACGCTCAGGATCTGATGGAAAACCTCCAGGCCTGCTGCCCACCAATGAGCTTATAAAGACACCCCCTGCTATAACATTAAATCCTGGCTAGTCTGTTGATGGCAGTTAATTTGTAAATAGAGATTAAAAGACATTAAGTGCAGTTTTGTGTTTGCTGACAGCATGATTAATCCGGTATTAAAGCACCTCCTCTCTGGGGACTGTCTAACTGCTAATTAATACTTTAAGCTCCTTGACACAGATTTCTTGTAGATACAGCCAGAATTCCTGTTCATTGATAAAAAAATTCTTGAAGTAGCTTTTTTTTAAAAAATGTCGATCTCTCCCACACGCACTCAAAGATGTAAAAAACATTTACATCTTAACGAGTTATTATTCTGATGTAAAACAGGCACTTAAAAAACCCAGGGGGCATTGATGCATCATAACGTAATAAAAATTAACTGATGTTTATGCAAATGCACAAGAAATGTGTCTTAAGTTCTCTGCTCAAATTCAGAGGGTGTTTTTTGACGTGTGACCAAGCCCAGGGTCTTGAGATCAGATTTCGGGATCCCTGTATGCAATTCCTGCCCACAGAGGTGATAATGACAGTGTTAGACCGTAAAAATTCAGTGTCAGCTAAAGAGGAGGGGGAAATGGAACCTGGGGACTATTCCAGGACATGAGATTTATTTCGTGTAGTGCTACTGTTCAGAAATCATCAGAGCTCCTGCCAATTTTCTCGTCCAGGCAGCAGGAATATCCTTTAGCTCAATTTCTCTGTTTGTTTGGTTTTTAATGGTGTCTTGTGGACAGGAATTAATTTTCAGTGTATTTAGTGCTCTAAACAATCTACCAAACATCGCCTGTCATAGATTCTCTCCTGTAGAATCTTTTTTCTCCTCTCCAGCCATCGAATGATTTAAATGTTTAACGAAAGTACAGTAAGAAGATCTCTCAGCAGATCTCAATTCCCACATCACCTGCTCCTTGGGTTTTTTTTGTGCTTCAGCTAATGAGGTGATTTCTTAAAAATTAAGTCCTGACTCTAAGCCCAGTCAAAGGGAATACATTTTAGACCAACGTCTCTCCAGATGAAAGAATCCTTTAATTTTCACTGTGCAAACTTTTAATAGTGAGCGAAAGGAAGCGATGCCTCTGATTAACAGCGATAATTGGGAATTAAAAACCCCAAAACCCCCCAAAGCCACGCAGAGATACCACGACTGCGAGCTCTACTCTTTTTCCTGATTTCAGATTCAGCTTTGGGACAGAACCATTTTTGCTGGGAAGCAGCTGAGCAAACAGGGCTCAGTGTAATGAAGAATTATCAGTCCAGCCAGGTAGGGAAGAGTGTAAACAGAAAGAGACATGTCTGCACCTCGAGCACATTCCTTCAGAGGGCTCTGCTTCTCTTCCAGGCTTTGCTTTTTGGCTTTTGAGTGACTCACAATGAATCCCCACCAGAATGAACAAGAATTACCCTCCCTGATGGAGGGACAGTTGTACTGGGCAGCTCAAAGAGCAGCAAATGCAAAGCTGGAAATAAAACCTTACTATAAAGCTGAAAATAAAAGCTACCTGCAAAGCTGAAAATAAAAATTGCCTGCAGAGCTGAAAATAAAATCTACCTGAAAATCTGAAAATAAAAATTGCCTGTAAAGCTGAAAATAAAAATTACTGCAGAGCTGAAAATAAGCTCTATCTGAAAATCTGAAAATAAAAGCTACTTGCAAAACTGAAAATAAAAACTGCCTGCAAAGCTGAAAATAAAGGTGACTGCAGAGCTGAAAATAAAATCTACCTGAAAATCTGAAAATAAAAACTACCCAAATGACAGATGTTATTCTATGACTTCAGCATTTGCTGTGGCTTCTGATTTCATATTAAAAAAAAATTAAAATACAAACTGTAATATTTATAAACAGATTTGTGGGGGTTTAGTAGAATTCCACCCTGAGATGCCTGCAATGTCTGTTTAGGATAATATTAATGCTGAGGCCAAGGAGGTGCTTTGTGCCACTGGGTGGCCCTTCAGCCAAGGGCTGAGGGAGGTGGAAAATTTCCAAAATTTCGAAATTCCTTTATCTGGGTTCCTGCCTCACCTGCATCCAGTTCCATGGGGGAACAAGGCCGAGCTCGGTGCTCTCCTGGCTCTGGATAATTCCCAGGCTGGAAGGACAGGGGCCAAGGTGAAGGAATGTGCCACAAAAGTCAGATTTGAATTACTGAGGGGATCTGCAATCAGGAGTGGCGTTTTTGGGATCTTTTCTGATTCATTTCATCACAAACTTTGCCCTCAGCTACACATATGTAAAAAAATCAAAACAAAAAACCAACAGAATAAACACCTAAATAAATAAACTTGTCAATTGTTAAATATTTGAGGGGTGGAAAAGAAATGGATAAACATTACCTTGTAGCCACTGCATGTCAGCCCTGCATTCCTCTTGGCCAGGACGCACTTCATCCTCAGGAAAAAGGATCTCTCAATTTCGTATTCTGAAAGCACAGGGCACACTGCTGATTGATTCCTCAAGGTTTCCCATCTGTCCCTGCCATTGCCTTTGATGCTTTCCCAGAGGCGTTTATGTTTCAGCCTCGGGCAGGAACAGAAATCAGACATTCTCCTTTCTCATTCCATCCCTGCCCTCAGGGTTTATTTCACCTTCGCGTTAAAATTCCCCGCGAAATTTGGACAATTCAGCACGATTACATCTCCAGATTTCTGGATTTACCGCTCTTCACAAGGCAATTCCCTTGTTTCTGAGCAGCTGGTACCAGTCCCTGTTGGCAAAGGGAAGGAAAAGTGTTCTTTGGGGCACAGGGAAATCCAGGGAATCTCCACAACAGCAACAGAGTGGGGAATGAGGAACTTCAATGGTTCTGTAATAATTCCAGTGCACCTCGCTGGTCATGCCCAGACCTTCTGGGCTCCATGGGCAATGTCATTACCTGACTCCCAAAACCATCTTGGGAGTTTGCTTTTAAACAAATATCTTAATGGATAACCTCCAACATATTTTAAATTTAATGAGTTTGATTGCTCAGGTACACGCGGAGTTTCTGCTAAGAATATGAGGTAAGAATATGATATTATCTTTAATGTTAATTAATCTCAGTAATAGTTCAGGCACCACGAATAATTCTGATTTTTACTGTGGGTTGCAGTTTGGCAGAGCACAACTATTCTAGGACAAGAAAGAAAACCCATCTGTGAATAGGAAAATCAGGGAAGCCGAAGGGCTCTCAGCTTTGTCCTAAATCCCCACAGGATTTTAACCAAAATCCACTGCCATCAATTGGAATCTTTCTTTAATTTGATTGAAATGTTGAGTTGTATTCCTGATTTTTGTGCCTCCATCGCCTGATTCACCCCTCCTGAGCACACACCTGCTGTGGTTTGAGCCTTACACCCCTGCCCAGAACCAACGTGTTCTGCGTGTTGAGTTTTAAGGTCTGAAGACACAACCACAGAAAAAAGGATTTAGCAAGGAGGGAAAAGAAATTCTTCCTGAGTATTTGAATTTCCCATTTATCTCTCTAATTCAGATTAGATCTGTGTGGGGAAAAGCAGGCACTTGAAGGAAGTGCCACAAGCACTGCAGAGTTTTAAATACAAACTGCCAGGATTGTCCATCCCTAGGGGAGCAACTCTGAAATCCATCCTCGCTTTCCAACCCATCTTTGAGCTCTTCTGACAGATGGTGGTGCAATTTAAGATCCAAATTTTCAGATGCAAATTAAGACTCTCTGCTCTGATGAAGATGATGTAGAAAACGAGGTACTTGGAAGTTTAGCAAACAAAGAGGGACACACCGAGTATTCAAACGGGAGAAATCAGAATTAAGTTTTGAAAAAAGTTTAAAAAATACCAACACGCAACATCAAGACTTAGCAATGAAATTGTTGATATCACTGGGGTTCTTTCAAGCAAGCATGTGAGCCCAGAGAGAATTTGGGCTGTCAAGAAGGTAAGAGAGGTTTGGAACACAAAGAAAACCAGTGAAGTGCTGCCAGTTCTTAAAAATCAAGAGATCTCTGGGCTAAGCACACAGATCTGAAAGTCAAGGGAGAGAATAATAAGGAGAAAAATGTTATGACTGAATCACAATATAAGAAACACTGAAGGAAAATAACCTTCCTAATTATTAGAGACTATTCATACTGTCTGATAACTGAAGTGTGGCCATTGCATTTAATTAACCAGAAATGTTAACTATCTAAAGGCATCACTGGAAGTGATGTAAATACCTTTCCTCTGAGTGTTAAAAAATATCAAAAATTCTATGTATAAACCATTCTGTTTGTTATAGAGAAAAGGTGAAGCGAACTGGTTGCAGACATCGTTGATAAAGGATGAGAAACAAAATAATATGGGAGAGACCAAAAATCTGGGACAGAAATATTCCAGCTGGAACTGGGCGGTTCTTGTAGGCTCAGCTATTCTATTCTATTCTATTCTATTCTATTCTATTCTATTCTATTCTAATTATGGATTTCCCATCCCTGGAAGTGTCCAAGGCCAGGCTGGATGGGACTTGGAGCAACCTGGGATAGTGGAAGGTGTTGGGGTTGGACTGGATGATCTTTAAAGTCCCTTTAACCCCAAACCACTCTGTGACTCTGTGATTCCATGAAATCAGGGCCCATATCCATCTCCAAGATGTCCATTTTAAATTCACCACTGTTCATTTTCTACCCAAATCCATGTTTCCCTTATCGGACTCATAAAAGTTTTTCTGTTCTAATAATTATTTCTATTCCACTCATTATTTCTTTATTACCTGCTCAGCCTTGAAGCACTGATGGGGCTGAGTAGATTCAGTAAAAGCTATAAATGAGGCAGAAATTCAATGGTTTCATTGAAATTACAGCCCAAATTTGTCCAAACACCCTCCCAGAGCTAAAATAAGAACAGAGAAAATCTACACTGGTGTGGACACAGAGCACCATTTCTAAAAGTATCTCCTCTCCATTAATCCCTTTTCTTTTATTAGCTCATCCTGCAATACAGATTGACTTTAAGGCAAGAATAAACCAGCTTTTTTTCTATTTTAGAGATTTGTATTTTCATACTCTCATAAACAGAACAAGTGCCATGGTCAATAAAACAAGTCTTGCTGTTTTGGATGAAGAATTTTTGCATTCGTTCACTCCTATTGCACGACTGCCAAGCAGGATTCTCCGAGCATTTCTGTGAAATTATGGTTAGCTTTATGGAAGCCAGCATTGTCCATCCCTAGGGGAGCAACTCTGAAATCCATCTTTGCTTTCCAATCCATCTTTGATCTCCTTTGACAGAAAACAGTCACAGAATCCTGCGGTTGCACAGTGGACTGAGGAAAAAAAGATCGGCATGAATTTTTTCCCCACAGCTTCACCTCTCACGCCTTTGTTTTCTCTGAGGTAAAAGCTGCTCTTTTAGCTCCTATTTCCAAATGTTGACATTAGCAAAAATGACATTGTTCTGTTGCAGAGCCATTTTGCAAATGAATATTCCTCACACTGCCCCATACGCTACTTTAGGAATGGGGCATCTCATCTGCCACCACCAAAAAAACAGGGACAAGCATGAAAACTGGGAGCTCTTGACACAGCCAGAGATTTGTGTCTGCTCCAGGTGCAAAGCCTGGTTCCAGCTCTGGTGTAGGGGATGGAAAATGCTCCCAAAGGGCATTTTGAGAGCAGTGCACTCGTGGCACCTGATTCCACCTTCCCTGCATCCCCCTGCAGATGAGGCCATGTGGGATGAGCTCTCTCCATGTCCCTGCCGGGCTGTTCCACCCTGGGAATTCAGATAGCACAAATTCGTGTCTGGATAATGTTTACTGCCCATCCCCCAGACATTCTGCATGTTTTTCCCCTTTTTATTGGTTATTTTTGTTGTATCTGCTCTATTCTGTAAAGTCGCACGTGTTCTGCTGTTCTTCTGGTGGGATCTGCAAAGCAGCTGGGGCCACACAGCCCAGGGACCGCTGAGAGAGCTCGTGAGGATCTTGTGTCTCATGAGCACAACAAGGCTTGGATTTGTGAGAATCCCAGAATCATGGGATGGTTGGGGTTGGGAAGGACCTTAAAAAATCATCCAGTGCCACCCCAGCCATGGCAGGGACACCTCCCACTGTCCCAGGCTGCTCCAAGCCCCAGTGTCCAACCTGGCCTGGGGCACTGCCAGGGATCCAGGGGCAGCCCCAGCTGCTCTGGGAATTCCAGCCCAGCCCCTCCCCACCCTCCCAGGGAACAATTCCTTCCCAAAATCCCATCTACCCCCGCCCTCCTTCAGCTTAAAGCCATTCCCCTTGTCCTGACACTCCGTACCCCCACAAAAATCCCCTCTCCAGCTCTCCTGGAGCCCCTCTCCTCTGAGGTCTCCCTGGAGCCTTCTCTTCCCCAGGCTGAACAGGTTACAGGATGCCACAAGTTCTGCCCCTCGGTTCTGAACAAAGATGATACCAAATTCTAAACCAAAAAAAGAGACGAAAACACTCTAGGGCTCCTACAGAAGAGATGCCTGCAAAACGCAATTTTAAGATAATCCTAGAAGCTGGAAATTCGGCATTGGCAAAAGGGTTTGGTTTGTCCTGGTGCTGCTTTGCTGTGGCAGAAAAGCAGATGGTTCTGTTGTCAGCCTGTCCTGGAGCTCCAAATTTGTACAAAGCACCCGAATTTCCTCCCCATTTGTGCCGTTTGTTCTGTTTCCTGCCTGTGCTCAGAATCCTGGCAGCGCTGCACAGGGGAAATTGTCTCTATTATCATTCCTTTCATATCCAAACTCAGACGTTCATTGACGTTTGCCTAAATTTTCTTAAAAGTGATGTTTCAAAATGTTCTTAGAGAAGAAACCCAACAGAGCACTGGGCAGGAAAGAAAAATAACAGATTTCACCGTCTGAAACACTCTGCTTTGTTATATTTTACTGTTAATTCCCAATGAAAAGATGTTTTAATGGGTTGTCAGCAGTCTGCCTTCCTTTCCACTTCTGTACATCAAAATTTATGATTACAATTTATAAAATTGCGATTTCTATGTTCCTCAAGTTTAAAGTAACCTTAACAAAGAGAGGCAACAGGATAATATGAAGCCATTATCTCTCAGCAATGGTTCTCCTGTAAACTGTTTTTAAATTAATGAAAACTAAAATTCCTGTCAGTGTTTGTCTTTTGCACATGTATCACTAGGAAAAAAAAAAAAATTCTTTAAAAATATCTTGCCAGATGCCAAATATTCTATTCCCTCCTTTAAATATGAAGTTTATGTGTGAAGGGAAGATGTAGGAAAAGCCTGTGCAAGGATTTTCTTCCTGGCTGAGGGAAACAGAGCCCTTAAAGCATCAGCTGGAGTGGAGAAAGCCTGACATAATGTATTCCACATTCCTGGTGCAGCTTACATTGGCTCGGAACTCATCATTTCAGAATTACCCTGTTGTTAGCAGGCAACTGGGATGGCTGCAGGAACTGCCACTTTTCTTTCCCTGCTCTGGGGAATGTTAATAAACTGCTTTTACGCCTCGGTGTGTGAGTCAGCAAGATTTGGGAAGCTGTGGATGTGTTTTAAAGGTTCCAAATCTCGGGGAAAGCATCTGAAAGCAATCAGAAACACGCAATGTCTGACTGCAAGCACACATGGCAGAGCAGCATCGATTCGTTCCTTGTCCTGCTTAACCTGCAGCGCAATTATCTTTAATTTCGCTTGTTTTCTTGCTTGTATCAGCTGCTGTGGCAGGAGATGGATATTTTGGGAAGAATTACTGCCCTGCTGCAGGCCTGAAATTCTGCTGTGAACTTTGAAACAAACCTTTCTGCAAAAATAGTTGGTGCAGGCAGTCAGACCGAGCAGCAGCACGGATGTTTTGGTTGTAACATCATTTGAGGGCTTCAGGTCCTGATTTATCACAAAATGTTCACCCCAGCTTGTGCTGGCATTCCGTGTTTTTCCCTTCAAACACCCTGTTGGTGGGAGCTGCCTGTAATGGATAATCCTGGAGCAACCCTCAGCACCCAGGCCCTGAAACCCAGCCCTTATTTCGGATTTATTCAAACTGCTCCTCACCTCTGGAGAGGGCATTTGGTGGCCTCATGGCACAAAAAGCTACAGAAGAGATGCCTGCAAAACGCAGTTTTAAGATAATCCTAGAAGCTGGAAATTCAGGATTGGCAAAAGGGGCTCACAAAGGCCTTGGTGATGCTTTGCTGTGGTAGAAAAACAGCCGGTTCTGTTGTCAGCTCATCCTGGAGCTCTGAACTTGCACAAAGCACCCGAATTTCCTCCCCATTTGTTCTATTTCCTGCCAGCTGAGCGCCCTCAGTGCCCTCCATGCCAGTGCCCAAATGCTTCGCTGCCGAGCTCTGGCAGCTCAGACAGGCCTGGAAATTTGGATTTAAGCTCCGTGTGAGGTGAGGAAAGGCACAAAATCCACCCATGGCTGCTCTGGAACTTCTGTGGATTCCCAGCTCCGTGCTGGGGCGGCCTCACCTCGAGGGCCGAGGGTGCTTTGGGTGCCATGAGAGAGGAAACATCAAAAACTCCCAGAATATCCAAAGGAGGGACACACAATTTTTGGAACAGGTATCAAAACACTTTCCTCTTTTATTTACCTCTTTCTTTTTTTCTGCTAACCAGTTGAACCGAGCGGATTTGTTTTGTTGCAAGTGGCGCGAAGTTGGCCTGGAGACTCTCGTGAGGCCTACCCTGCTTTTAATGTGTCTGTGAGGGAGATTATTCTTTCTCCCCACCCAAAACACCCTCAGAAAGAGTCCAGCTGTTGGTTTCTTTCATAGCAAGGGATCTGTACCTATTGCTTTACATTTTCTATGCTGGTCATGCAAGAAAAAAGCAGCTTAAAGACTTTGTAAGTGCGAGCTGAAATTCTGCAAAGCCTCCACAGATCATGGGGTTTATGGCTTTCATTGGGTCATGGCCTGGAGACTTAAAATCCAAGGGAGAATTAGATCAGAGGAGTAACCTGGGCAATTCAGGTCACTAAATATAAATATTAAAAGGTTTTTACTCCTGTGCTGAGCTCAGTAACTTCTCCTTGCCTAAATTCTGTCTTCTGCAAAGACACCCGGCCTTGATCTGAAGAAATCATGGCAAACCTCCGAATATTTTTTCTGTGGCTAATCAAGCTCCCAGTTCTAAATGTGTGCATTATTCTGATTTGAGCTTTTGTGGTTTCGGTGCACAGATGCTGGTCCTTGAAATGTTTCCTTTTCTTCTAAATCCATCTTTTAGTTCCCAGTATTTTGTTTCTTTGGGAATTTGTGCACGCAGTAATCAAGTCACTTCCCAATATTTCTGATAAACCAAACAGGCCAGAGAATCCTGGAATGGTTTGGGTTGGAAGGGACCTTAAAAATCACCTTATTCCCACCCCTGCCATGGCAGGGACACCTCCCACTATCCCAGGGTGCTCCAAATCCCAATATCCAAGGGCCTTGGACATTTCCAGGGATCCAGGGGCAGCCACAGCTGCTCCGGGTACTTCCCCCACCATATCCCAATTTTTATTACTTTTAATATTGCTATGAAGTTCAAATTTCTGCATCATGTGATTATTCAAATATTTCCCCTGTCTTTTTGAAAAACAAATTATCTACACCTTATGTTTGAAGCTGTGCCTTGTTCTACATGAAACATAAGGAAGTCCAGGGCAAACTTAAAATGTTTTAATTTAAGAAGGTTTATGTTTTTTAACTAAATATCTCTTTTTTTTCCCTCCAGGTTATGTGAAGAAAAACAACGTTACAGTGAGGATTGTGTAAAGAAATCCACACTGTGTCTGATTTTAGGCAAAGCAATAATTTGCATTTCCCCGAGAAATAAATAAAGATCCAAATTTCCAAAGACTGTAAAACTCGGGGTCAAAAATAATCTGCACTCTGGGTTATTTAATACCAGCAACAGAATATCAAAAAGCACAGATATTGTTGACATTTGTGATTTTATTTCTCTCAAAACAGATCTTATCTGGCTACAACTGCTGGAATGGCACCTGAACTAAAAATGGATATAAATATCTGAGCTTGAGCTGAAGAAAACATCTTGAGCAAGGCAAGTTCCGTGAGCCAAGCTGTAAATTTGGGATATAAAAGTCTGTGTCTGCAGCGCAATATTGATTTTACGCCTAAGTAATGCCCCAGATTGGAGAAATCTATAACATAATAAAGTTATAAAAGGAAAGGTTTTATTCCACCCAGTGACTTGATGATTCAGATGTGTTTTAAGAGATTAAAAGAGAGAAAATCAAACCGAAATGGCAAAAAAATGCTCTTTAAAATAGTCTCGTTTCCTCGGTTTTTGTTTTTTGTTTTAAATAAAGCCATTTTCACTCCATTGCCCTCTGTCCCAAGTTATTTGTAGAACTCCATGTTTTATTTAAATATTGAAAATATCTACTCGGATACAGACAGAAGTTGCTTCATTCCTGTCATTTATTAAATAATTTTTAAATCTTCACTGGATTAAATCAGAAACCTGCTTTGATTATTGCAGGCCAGGTAGTTTCAGGTTATATCTCAAGATTCATATGCATAAAACACTGCAGAAAAGGGAATTACTGGCACAGGGAAGACCAATGTAAATAAATATTGGTTCATTCTGCTCATTTTAGAAAGATTTAGCTGTAGAGTCTGGATATTTTAATACACTCACTCCATGCACTGCATGGGGAAGAGAGACACAGAACTAAGAGAAAATAAAATAATCCCTAAACAGAACAGAGCAGAATAATTTTATTTCTCTTCTCCATGTCTGGGAATCCAAAGGAGATGCTGCTGCCTTGAGGTTTTTATCAATTCATTTCCTCTGCCACAGAAAATTTGATACAAAACACACATAAATGGATCAAAATTAGAAATAATCTTCCTTATTCCTAACCTAAATTTCCTTCTCGATGCAGGATGAGGCAAAGAAAGCTACAGAAAATGAGGAATTTATCTGGGGAGAACGGGAAGAGCTGTGGGATTATTTGTTTTTGACATAGAAACTAATCCCAACCAGTTGCTCGTCACTTTAAACTTGCAAAAATCTCCAGTGATTAATTTTTAAAAAAAAAATAAGAAAAACAGGAGGCTATTGCCATTGCCAAAACAGCAGGTATAAAAATATCTAATTCTGGGTAGCAGCAAAAGTGCACAAAACCTCGTGGATTTCACAGAATCTTTAATGCTGGAAGAGACCTTCAAAATTATCCAGTCCCACCACCAAAATCACCCTTAAATCATTTATATCGGAGGTATCTCCTCTGCTTATCAGAAAGTTGGAAAAAAGGGAAAATGCTGGTTTTTAAAAATATCAGTATTTTTAAAAAATTCTGATGGAGGAATGAGCAAAGTATGAAATAATCACACCAGAAGGGTTTGAGAAAAAAAAGAGTTTGATTCCCAAGACAGCAAGAAAGGGTTTTTTCCCGAGACAATTTGTTTGGGGAGGAAGAAAAGAGAAGGAGGCTGAGATAATTCTTCCATTCCCAGCATTTGGAGCAGTCCAGGCACATCCAACTTCCCCGAATTCAGAGGGAGCACAATTCTCTCCGGTGGAATCACTGAGCTCAGAACCAAGCACAGGCACCAGAACTGGGAAAAAAACCCCAAAAAACAAAACAAAACAAAACAAACAAAAAACAAACAAACAAAAAAAAAACCTAACCAGAATTGTGGCAGGAACCAAAATTCCTCATGGCTTTTTTAGGAGCTGTGCTTTGAAAAGATTGACAAAAACTGGCAGGATGGGAGCTCCAGCTGCTAAATTGATTGTGAAATACAAATGGGGGCAAATTGTGATGGAGCCAGATCAGCTCTGATCTTTTAAAGTTCAAAGAATTGCCCCTGAGGAAACGCAAACTATTGAAGAGGAAAGAGCTAAAAATGAGAATATTTCTGTTACTGACACAGGAGTTACAACACTGAAGTAACAACTCACACAGGGTGGTGTCAATATTTCTGTGGCCAGGGTGACAGCAAGGCAAGAGGACATTATTTTCCTAAAAAAGTCACTTTTTAAATGAGATTTCTAAATCCAGGTCATTTACCAGACCCTCTTCTGCTCTTCCTCAGGTCTGTTTTTTGCCCAAGCTCTGGATTTAACGATTATTTTCAAAATATTAAAAATGTCCTTCGGTTTCCCAATTACCTGTTGTTCTGTTATTTTTTTTTTTTCCACTCAGACCACGCAGCTGAGCTGTGCACAACCAGGCCATCACCAGATTTCTGTAGCCTCAGCAACAATGGCAAAACGAGAGATGAAACAGCTAAAAAACCTGTTCAAAGCTTCATGGACTCCCTAGCACCAAAGGCATTATTTAATTTAGAGTGCCTTGTTCCCTTCAGTACAACCACAAAAAAATCCCAAGCTCAGGCCGCTCTTCCATTTGAGCTTCAAACAGAATAAACACGAATTTACGGATTCCCTGAACGGTTTGCGTTGGGATTTATTACAGGGATTGTCCCTTTTTTTTTGGGTTTTTTTGCCTTTTTCACCGATATTTCCATCCCAGATCCCAGCAGTACCTTGCAGGAGGTGAGGATGGAGAGGCTGGTGAGCCGTGAGGACAGCGGTCATCTCGTCATGGTCCGAGGGGTGGATGTACTCGTAAATGCTGTTCCCGGTCAGCTCCACCTGGGGAAGATGAAGGACACAAGGAGCTGGGTCATTTTCTGTCCCCAAACCCCTGCACTCCCCGGTCACCGCACCCCAGCTTGAAAACGTGAGCTGAGGGTGTCAAAAGCATCTTCCAAATCACAGCCCGGGATCCAAATGAATTCGTTCTTCAGCAGCGATTGATGTTGGAGGGGTTTTTGTGGGAATTGCGGGAGTTTTGTCAGAGAAAGGAGAGTGAAACGAGAAATCAGAGCAGCTGGAGAAAAGTTAAATTGTCACGAACAGGAGAAAAACTCTGAGCTGGATAAATGCCTCTGGAGAAGATAAATATTGAAATTAAAATAATCTTCCTCTAGGCTGCGAGAAACTCTCACCTGCGCCCAGCTGAGCCTTCAGAGCCAAAGCCCTGCACTCACACAATTCCTTGGTCCTTCCCACCACCCTGATCCCCAGCAGGGCGAGGGCTCCGAGTCAATCCCAAAAGCAGATTTCCATGGATTCCAGTGCTCCAAGCAAACATGCACAGTGAAGATCTGCCCTAAATATCCCTATATTCCCCCTTCTCCCTTGAACTGTGCCTGCAGCAGGATGTGTTCCTGAAAAAATGAAAAGCATTGCTCATGGAATGTCCCTTCCCAAGGCTATGCAAACTCACTTTTCTTTTCTTTTTTCTCCCTCTAATCATCAATTCCTCACAGTTCCTTTGCAACAGCTCCTCCCTGCAAACACAAAAATATCACCTCCGGTCTGCTGTTCTAACCAGGCTGAAATGTCACTGGGCTGGGGGAAAGGAGGGAAAAAGAAAGAGGGAAAAAATAAGGAAAGGAGAGATGGAGGATAATAAGAGGAAANAAAGAAAGAAAGAAAGAAAGAAAGAAAGAAAGAAAGAAAGAAAGAAAAAGAAAGAAAAGAGGGAAAGGGGGAGGAGGTTATTTACATTGCTTCATTTATATAATTTTCTCTAAAAGTCCTTTCTGAAAGGCACTGGCTGCTGCTTTTCAGGACGGGAACAGGTGGGGACTTGTTGCAGGAACTCCCCATCTCCAGGTTTTTTGCCAGGGAGGGAGGAGAATACAAAATCTCACTGTGAGTCATGCCTGGCAATGCTCCTGTTTATTTATAATTACAAGGGGAGAAACATCCTGCAAATGTCTATAGCTATCTTCATAAATACCCTAACTACTTAAATTAAAAAAAAAAAAAAATTCTAAAAGTTCTTATGGTGATGGGCATTTCATTTTCAGAACATGACAAAAATCGCCGTGCTGCGATCAGTGTTCAAACCAAAATGCGCATCACTCACAACCCTGTTTTTATTATTTGATCTTTGGCTAAGAGTGATCTTTTTCCCCTAAATATTTTGCCCTTGATATGAAAGTGGTTTTATCAGAGAATTTACCTTCCAAAAAAAA